>JAIPMN010002537.1:0-25388 GCA_020650975.1 Apostichopus californicus
GTACGTGTTATGTGGGTAAAATTACCCTTTTGGTTGAAGAGGGTACTTTTTTGAAAAGTGAGTGTAAATTAAGCACTGTAAATGTGTAAATGTACATAAATCATTGTGTCTTATTACACGCAGAGTATGTAAGTTTACCCACAAAGATCAAAAATACACAAACCGGCTTTACCTCGGGGTATATGTACACGTTTATCGGGTAAATGCCAAGGCAATGGTTATATTTACACTTTGTGATGGTATAACTACATTGTGGATGTTTATTATACACTTTTCCAGTGTTTAATAACAATCCATGTGTTAAAATAGATGACAACAGTGTAGAACTACCCGTTTATTTTTTAGAGTGTGGACTACCAAGTCTAACGCACGCTTACTCAGATGCAACACAAAACTCATTACGATAAATATTTTTTAAGCACAAATTGTGTTGAAGTGATCCAAGCAAAGGACTGAAACCCTTTCTAGTTCTTTGGATCTAAGGGTGCTTTTTTATTGGCATATTTCGATTAAGTTATTATAATGAATAAAACAAAGCATTCACAATTAAATTTAGGCTTTCAACTATAGGAGCCAACGTCATAATCAAGTTGGATTTAAAAGGATTTGTTACGATGACAATGTGAAACCTCTATTGAAATGAAAAATATTCCACACTGCTAGTTGAAATCCCCATCTCAATATCTTGCCCGTTGGTTCATTGAATGTAATCCATTTTGACTGGCTAAACCTACTACTACTCCAGAAAGTTGGAGTCACAGTAAAGGGTTGTTATGTCATCTGGGTAAGTGCTAATCAAACGCTTGACTTGAGTTATAATAATTTTCGCGTTGATATATCCTACAAACTTTCACCATTGGAATGTTTATACTTAGCTGTCAATTTCCTATATTTAATTTCATCTAACTGTATATTTTTTGTAGGAATATTCTTTTCTTCTGTGGATAAATGATTCACAATTTGTAAAGAAATAGAAAGACATATTTATTTCTACTGTTGCCAGATTATTTACAAAATATCACAAAACTAACAACTTTATATCTTCGCGATACCAAACTGTTATGAGGATGAGGTTTCGTCTAAAAGATACAGAAATTGTTCAGTAGGTATTCAGAGATTTGCACTTACTGCACCAGGGGCGTCTTTCCGTTTTGAAACGTGGGTTCAAGGCCTTTATTTTTGGTGTATTATTTCTTTTATTAGTAAATCCAATTGACATGAACATTAGAACCCAGTGCAAGTTGACAAATGATGCGGCGAACCCCAGCCCCGTTTTGTCTTTTGTTTCAGGATAGAATACCCATCATTTATTCGAACCGATGACAACTAACAATCTGTGAATAAATTTACTTTGAAATGGGCACATTATATTGCACCAAGTCGGTCAAGGAATGACCCCAGGGCCTCAGATATAGGCCTATAGGAACGATGTCCCAAAATTTCCCCGGACATATAGGCGAAGGAAGCTATCCGCCGCGACTGCATGTGAGTTTCTAGACTTGCCGTCCTGGAAGTCATACCACAAAATGGTGCATTTCCTCATACGCCATTATTAATAATTGACATAACTAACTAATAAGGAACAGTCCAGATCCGAGTTCGTATAGTGAGCTTAGCTCAAATTGTCCAAAAGTCGTCATACGCCAGCATGTTGAACCACCAATGCCTTGTAATGCCACCCGTGAGTCGGTGACACACTTCCAATTGGGCTGTTTCAGTTTAAATGTTTTGCTAGATCTACTAGAAAAATACATTTCTATGAAATTTGATACACACTTCCAATGGGACTGTCAGTTGAAATGTTTTGCTAGGTCAACGAGAATACATTTCTAGGACATTTGAAACAAGAATGGCAAGACAAACCACTTTAGTTATATTTTCAGGACCTCACACATGCGCATGTATTGTCAGACTTAGAATAGATCCCATGTGAGTGGTGGCTAAAGTGATGAAGGCATCAAAATAAATCAGTGGTTGTTCGTTGGAGTCCTCACGCAAGTTACCTCGGTTGCTAGGTGGATCTGCATCTCGTAATCGGGTGAATTCTGGTCGGAGCGTACTATGTAACCACCGTCTACCCAGTGTTCTCTTTGCTGGAAGTTAACTCCGGTATCACTCCGCTGCCACGGAATATGCTCCCTATGACATTTCCCCAATATTAGTGGCACCTGGACCCTCTAGAAATACGCCAGCGGAGAATCTCTGCAAGGTACGCTGATGATGGCGAGCAACTTGTGCAGTCCCCCCCCCCCCTCCCCAGGACTGACGCCAATATACTGCACCGTAATAAATATTAAATGACCGATAGTTTTACTACCATTCTGGTCAACCAAGAGAGAAATCAAAAAGCACTATCCATGACGTGTACGTGTACAGTATTTGTGACGAGAACCCTTTTCCTGCGTCGCTTTCGCCTGTCTTTGATTTTAAGTTTCTATGTTAATAAATGTATTAGTAACAAGACACAGCCGAGCAGCAATAGGTACCTTCTGTCTACGGTACATATGCCTTCCTGAAGATCATCTGTCCTCAGTGTTGCCGTATTCAGAATGGCAAATAAAAAGGATGATACTTCACATCCATTGTTTCAATTCTCAGCAAATGATAGCATTGCATCCAATATCCTGAGACCAGTTCCCGTGGCAGCATCTTTATTTCCAGGTTCTCTTTCACTCTGCATAAACGCCTACCAAGCCTAGCCTAATAATATTACACTATTATTGTTAACGTTACGGAAGTGATATGATAACACTAGGCCCCTAAGCCTATGTTGTAACCCCAGGCCCAAGTTGCAACTACTTTACACTACAAACGTAAGACTCTTTGACTTGGGTCTTAGAGCAAGGCCTAAGTTAGAATAAGTGTTAGTCGTGGGTCTTAGCCCACTACTGATTTTTTTTTCCATGTTAGCCTTGTGGAGAAATGTGTAGGGCTATGTTACACCCAAGTTTAATTTGGTATCAAAATTGTGAGTAGCAGCCTAGCTGCTACACACAATTCACTGCCATTTAAATGGCAGTGAATCTTGTCTCATTTAAAATAGGGCCTAACCTAGTATTAACAGTAAGGTCTAGTTAGGGATAAGCATTAGACCCAAAGTTCCCAAACTATGGAAGTGTCTGGACCTGTACTAAAACTGCTAGCCGATATACTGTAGCCTTTTGTTACATTGTTTCGATTGCATAGCAAGTTTTACAATTTAACATCGAATTTTTCGGATGCAGTAGGCCTAGGCTACTGTTTAAAGTATTTCACATATTCCTACTACTAGGCCCACGAATTTACCCCTTACTAAGACTAGGCTAAGCCATTATAGTTGGAGGCAAATTTCTTTCTTTAAAATTTCTTTTGAAGTGTTTTCAGTAGAATTGGTTCTGTTGTCCTTAAAATTATGGTGCAGGCTACTTAAGTGAACTTAAAATATATCGCAGAGGTAAATAATAGTTAAGCAGAGATAAGGTGCCTGACAGAATATTATATTTAACATGTTACAGATACAGGCCATAAATTTATATAAGCATAGGCCTATGTAGCATGATAATCCAGGTGAACTATTTTTGCATTTGATTGTAGTTATGAGAACCTAGTTAAAGGAACAGTTAAAAAGTTGTATATCTAATTAAAGTCAAGTCCATCACCAGTAAACTAATGGATTGTGAAATTTCATTATGGTGTGTGCAATGTATTCATAATCATATCGTAAATATTGGTACATGAAATCAGTTTGCATTAAGTTCATGTTTGATACAAAACATAACTTTTCAAAAGGTCTGTCGTACCCAACTACAACACATATCCTTATTATTATGCATTTTTCCATACCTAACTACAACACCTATCCTTATTATGCATTGGTCCATATCTAACTACAACACATATCCTTATTATGCATTGGTACATGTAATCTCACATTGGAATTGATTTTCAAGTTACCCAGATGCTTAGATCATGAACTGCTGTCACCAGTTACAACGATTAACGTACCCATGACTAGCCCCTGAATGCCTTTTGAGATTTTAAGATCAAGCTTCTTAAGAAACAAACATTTTAAAATTATTAAGAAATTAGAAATATTCTTGACATTTACAGAGGAGGAAGTTGGTAGTTTCCTGGGCCAAACTGAGAACACAGATTACCCACCTGTACAGTCCTCAGCATCAGATGCTTTCCAGCCGTCAACTCAAGGACAATTTTCGACAGCATCATTTTTTCAAGAGCCCGCACCTGCAAATACATCTGCTTCCACAGATCCATTTCAGAATGTCTCTCACGATCCTCCTCCACCTGATGCCAGCTCTCAGCCAGGGTCTATACCTTTGATGGTACCACCACAACCACTGGTGTCAGCAACATTTGATATGGGTCCACCCAGTGCTCCTCAAAATGCTCCACCGGTGCAACCGTTTGTCCCAGCAGCCGCCTCTACTCCACACCAGGTATTTGTAATGTATCACATTTTCCCTGCTTTTAATATGAGAATGGTTCTATCATGGAAGGGGGGGGGAGGAGGGCAGCTGCGTTGATCAAGGGTGGAATGGTCTAGTGATAGTTGACCAGGCCAATGGAGTGTCAGGATTGATAAGGGACAGCAAAAGTATACTCTTTTCTTCATTTTATGAGGTAAATAGCCATCTCTATATGTTCGTATATGAAGTATTAACCCAACCTGGGAAGTACACACAATCGAAAAGTACTGAATAACGTTTGGAGATAACTTTTTGAAAACTCCCATCGATTGTATTCATTTTGTTATTTTTAGGCACTACCTGCTGGTGGACCTCCTGTTGGTCCTCCTTCAGGCGGTGGTCAGGGAATGTATCGCCTTAGGGACGTCAAACACAGACCAATGCCTCACCCTGTGGACGCATCTTCTCTGTCAAGTCCAGGACCTCCCCTGATGTTCCCTTCATCGTCACCACAAGCAGTACCCCTGGAGTCACATCACGTCCCACCTGCTGGTCTACAACATCCCCATGGAGTTCAGGTGAGGGTTCTGTGATACATTTAAAGAGCAGATATGATAGTGTTCAAATTCTGTGTTAGAGGCTCAGAATTATTGTCTCTTATAAAGTATTATGGTCCTTGTGTTCCTTATTAGTAAAAAGCGAAACTGCTGTATATCTTTCGACTTGTATAGCAGTTTGACAGTCCAGCTTAGAACTTTGGCGTTGCGATGCTGGATAAATTATTCCCTGCTTGACAATCACAGTTGTCACCGAGACAACGCTCAATGAAGCTGAACCAGTTGTCGTAGGTTTTAACCCATTTATTACACGCGTGGCTCAACAGGACCACAGAGAAAACTAGAAAGTAAAGATATCAAAACATCAATATACAAACATTGGTGATATAAACACATGAATTTGCACAAATCAAGAATAACATAATAAAGCATTAAATTTCTCCTTATAAATAATGCACAAAAGGAAGAAGTACAACAAATAACATTTGGTAACATGAAACAAAACATAGAGAAAGATTGACGACAGTTACATTCTTGATAATTATAACTTAACTTACAATCGTTACCGGGCAAAACCAACCACACGACAAACTGCGGTGTACAGGGGTTTACTGCGGCTTTCTGGGGTTTACTGCGGCTTTCTGGGGTTTACGGCGGCTTTCTGGAGAATGTATAGAATACCAACAAAAGTAATAACCTCTGGCGAGATATTCTACGAAGATAATACTTTAACTCCAGATTCTTACAAATAAGCAAACAACAAATACACAAAAAGGCAATCAAAATAACAGGCACAAGCATACAGCAAAGTCACATTAAAGGCATATCTCTATAATATGATATTAAAAGAGATATACAATTACAATATCAAGCCCCTTAATACCTATATCAAAAATTTAGAATACTTACATACTAAGGGTCTGCTATAGTAAACAAATGCGACGCCTTCCTGAACCAGGAGAGGAATGAAGCATGTGTACCTCACATAATGCGCAAGTATGCATCGATTACGTAAGTGTGCATCGATTACATAAGTATGCAAATCGAGGAGGTGGGTATAAAAGGTTACCAGTAAAGGGCAGTATTGACCTTTGCACGACCTTGACCAAGCGGAAATTTCCCTTTGGTCATGCTAAGGAAATGACACACATCGGCAATGATGACAACAGTCATTTGAAGATAGTGATACAGCGTTATTAATTTTGCATCTGCATATCTTCGAAACAGTTGGAGAATGTTATTTTGAGGCATTTTCTTGTTGCATTGATACATCAATTATCTGGTACTTTTATCAAAGGTGTTTATAAATAATTGTTCACTACAAATACTGGTGCGAGGCAAAAAAAATTGTCATTGCAAATCGTACAAAAGTGAATCGAAAAGTGAATCGTAAAGTAAATCCGGTAGAGAGTGGTATAATGTTATGTAATTCTAGAAGTGAAATACACCTAGCTCCTGTAAGTTGAAGCCCTAATTCTAGTTATTTGATTTTGATGAAAAGCTGGGTTTTTTTTCCCCTAATAAAATACAACACAAACTTTTGTTCCTTGTCACTGAACTATCTTCCATCATTCCAGGGAACTGAACTCAGATGATGCACTCCAATGTGACTTTGCACTGAGCCCTTGGCATTCTTTTCAATCACCATTCTTCTTTAATCGTTTTAGTCGTACGATCCTGCCAGGCCGCCCCCTACCAACGAAGAATTGTCTGCCGTGAACATACACCCACCTCTACCAGGTGGTCTGGGGATACAGTCCCAGTACAGACCAGTGTTGCCGCACTGGTTCTATTGCGCAATGAAAGGAAATACAGAGGACTGGCTCCCTTTTAGTACTGTTGATTCCAGCAGATTAGAAGAATCCTATCTAAGAGGTATGAATAAGTTGATTTAGAGAGGTTGGACGGGGGTAGTTGTGGTTGGGGTCAGGAGAAGAAGCATTGCAAGAGGGTATAAGTACATCCTAAGCTGTATGGATTATTCTTTTAGTTTCTGCATTAAATTCTCCAAGCTATTAAAGTAATAACAGGATGCAGAGTGAAAAGTTAAGGGACATGTTGCTTTTCCTTTAAGCTGTCATCACTATATCATACCTGCAAGTGATGGATCACAAATGTATTACTGTATGAAATAATGTCCATGGTAAAGTAGTCAGAGTAGTCGAAAGTACATTGAAAATCAGTGTCAAATGAAACGTGATTAATTTGAAATCACATTTACACATTCATCGCAGGTATGCAGAATAAAAATGAAATAATTCTGGCTATGAACGGAGGACGCTATGACGTTAATCTCCGCGAGAGAACTAGACACTCCATCTATTGGGAGGAGGCCCCATCCAAAGTAAGGAGGTGTACATGGTTCTTCAAGAGCGATGGAGATAACAAATTTGTCCCCTACGATGAGGAGCTTGCAGCAACGTTAGAGGTACGGTCTCTCTTTGAAGATAAAACGTTTCCTAAATTCTGAATTTGAAGTTGCTGATACAAATAGCTGTATGTGGAGATAAGTCTTCCACTTCTAAAGTGTAACCTTGCTACCGTTGTGTTCTGATATAAATGCCGAAAACATTCTTTAAAAACAGAGTGTCTACATCCTTGGTAGTTTCAATTTCGTATATTTTACATTTGGTTCCCTTCTTTGTTTTATTGAAAGTCCAATATGAAATTAATCGTTTAAACTCATCTGCGGAGGTCAATGGTCACACGCAGTCAAAAACTTGGAAACTTTCTGTGCAGTATTACAATAAATGTTCTCATATAAAACGTGGCAAGGAATCACTAACCCTGTTGTCTTTCTTGTTAATCTAAATTAAAAAAATTAAGAACATTACATTGTTTAGAAATGTTGTATTAAACTTTAGAAGTAAATGATCAGTACTAGAAAGCACAGAAGGGGCAGGATTTTGAGTCAACAAGAACGATTAGCAGTAATGACTGAAAAAGATAAAATGGGATGTGAATTTCCGTGGGAAATGGTTGAGATATCTTGGTATTGAATAGAAACTTGCTAAACATTTTAAGATTTTGCCCCAAGAATAAGATGTCATGTAAATATATTCTTAAAGGCGCATTACATGTAAAAACATCTCAACGCGTCTTACAACATAAAAATAGTAAATTTACAAACAATAAAACCATCAAATTTCCAGTAAAAAGTTCGCAAAATACACTCTATGATAAAAGATTAAGAATGCTTTAAATATGATAATAATATTCTATAAAATAAATGTCGGATTTCATCCCCTCGTAACAACCTTTTTCTTACACACAGGAAGAATACAAATCAGCTGCCCTCCAGAACTTATGGAATCGAAGGTTAGAACTACCGGAGGGGGAAGCAGTAGTGATGCATAACCCAAATGTGATCGTACATTTCCGACCCGGGGCCAAGCCAAGAGAATGGGGAAGTGCGGACACGCAGATAAGGCCCAGAGTTGTGAAACGAGGGGTGGACGATATAGACGACATCGATTTCGGTGAGAGAATAAAATATGATATGCCAGACAGAATAAATCATCTACTACCTGTGTCTTTAGATTAATTTTCATATTTGGCTGTCAAATGATTGTTTTTCATTTTGATCCTGTAATAGTCCTGATTGCTTCTTCAAAGAGACAAAGCTTAAAGGCATAAGTCAAAAATGGGAGTTTTGCTTCTAAGGAGGCTGTTGTTAAGAAGGGCACTATTTACTGAGGCTCCATGGTGAGTTTAATGATGTATGCTCTGGACGTTTTCTTTTGAGGGCACCAAGGCAGACTTAAAGGGCATCTCTGTCTTCTCGGTTAACTAACTTACAGGATCTTTCCTTTTATACCTTATTACTTCGTCTCCATTTCTTGGTATTTCAGTTAAGATGTGCTTTAACATGTTTCATGTGATCGGTCTGTGACCTCATATATTTCGTCTCAATTTCAGGTGAACCTGATAAAATAGATCACCTGGTTTTTGTCGTCCATGGAATCGGTCCCGTCTGTGATCTGAGATTCAGGAGTATAGTAGAGTGTGGTAGGTACAATGATTTCATTCATAATTGATAACTGAGAGCAGGGGAGGGCTAGTGGCACTCAGAAACAAAACGTGAATTAAACGAAAGGAGCCAATGTGGGACCAAAATAATCATTTTAAGGGCCTATCGTAAGAATGACTCAGATCTTTGTAGGCCAGAGGGCTTTAGCACATTAGTATTTATTGCCCATCATATTTTGCGAGTCACGTGTGAGCAGTTCTGAGAGGACTTCCTACTCCCTATGATATTATTTGCAGTGTTAAGTGTCTCCTATGTTCATGCTGCTAGTTAGTAATGGAGGATGGTACGGAGTGGAGTGGGTGTGAGTGATGTGGGAATGGGTGGTGATCAGGGAGTGGTGGGGTTGGATGAGTGATGTGGGAGTGGGATGAGTGTTGGGATGGGGAATAGGCTGTAGAACCTGCAATATACCACTCCCATGCGAAGCCAAAATGGAAGTATATGGGAACTAGAAGATCGGAAAGTTTGCATTGCCCATCTGTGCTGGCTGCATTTATAGGGTGTTTGAAAATTTTCTGGTTGGCCGGCACTGAAAATGTTGGCACAGGCCTCACTTTGCTCATGTCTGCGAAGAGCTAAAGGTTATGTTTAAGTGAGACAGACTATACCTTTTGTACCGTCTGCCTTAAGGAGATAGCTAACCTCCCCATCCCCACTACCAACCCCCAATTGATTTCATAAAGCTGTACCTTTTACTACTTACATTTCTTTGGTAAAAATACTGTACTTGTCTTGTGCATTCTTTATCTGCTATCAATTTAATATTAATTAATTAGTTATAATTAGCCATGAAGAACTCAGAATGGTTAAGAGTGCTAAATATCTCTGGTTCTACTCCCATCTTCTAGTGGAGGACTTCCGCTCCATTTCTTTGAGACTGATGAATTCTCATTTCGTTCAGGCCGTGGAGGATGGGCGAGCCGCTAGGGTAGAGTTTTTACCTGTCTATTGGTATGAAGCCCTTCATGGAGATGCGACTGGAGTTGATAGGTATTTCCTTCATTTCACCATATTTTGTTTTTGGGAATTCTTATCCCTTTCTATCAGTTTAATACTATTCAGGTACTACATAGGTTGAATTTCACTTTATTTCTACTTCAATAATATATGAGAGTGTTGCATATGTAATGTGAATTATTCAAAAGTGAGACCAGGCAAAAAAAATCCTGCCACGAAATAGTAAAACGGAAATTAAAAAAAGAAAAGGGAAACGAGAAAGGGAACAAAATGGTATTAAACTGTTTAAATTTCGATTTTTAAAGACTGTTTTGCGGGCTACAACAATGTGCCTTTTGGTGCAAGCTGACAAGAGGTGGGGCAAGGGGGGGTGGAAGGGTAGGAGGGAGGTCACAGACAGTGTGGCACATTTTCAGAATGATCATCTTTGTGGTGCAGAAACTTTCCCATAGTCCGTAAAAATTTGCTTAAAGACGGAGGTGTATGACAGCCGAGAGGTAGACTAATACATCTGACACAATGTCAACCTCTGCCATCTGACTCTGTGTATTAAAAGACGCATTGGTGAAGAACTGTCATTTAATATTCCATTGTGGCCTCACAGGTTTTGCAATCTGCTTTTGTGAAGACTACAACCAAAACCAAAACTTACGTAGAAAGTGGGAAGCAAGATAACATGTGGTAAAAAAGTGTGAGACAAAGAGAGATCCATAATTGTGAGTGTAAGCATCAATTGCCGACCATAAGTTAACTTTGATTTATTCAACAGTATGGGGTAATGAGTTCCCATGTTTATAAACTGTTCATCGTTCCTGTTCCTTTCAAACAGCAAACTGAAAAGAATTACCTTGCCAAGCATTCTTCGGCTGCGAAGATTCACCAACGACACCCTCTTGGATATTCTCTTCTACTCGAGCCCTGCTTATTGCCAGCAGATCGCAGAAGTGGTAGCCAGCGAAATAAACCGACTCTACAATCTCTTTAAGGAAAGAAATCCATCTTTTAATGGTCAGACATCTTTAATCGGCCACAGTTTAGGTGAGAAGGTTTATTTTGCCTTTTGTCGTCCTAAAATATACGCAAGTGGCAGAGTTCATGAAAACAGCCGCCCAGGTGTTTGGAGAGGATGATCACATGAGCTCAGTAGTACCCTGTGAGATAGGTAGACCGAAGGAATTTCAGGAGAATTTGCAGCTTTCTCGTTAATATTATTGTAGAGAAATATCATAAAGAGATTACCACGTACGGGATATTCTGAATGCATCAAAACGGAAGCTACTTTAATGCAATGAACATGATATATGTCTATTCATCGACACTTGTGTCTTCCTTGTCACATGTTCTTGTTGCCACGTTCTCTTTGACTCTGCACCAATAGTGGATCGAGATGATATCAAAATGATACAGGCAGTTTGATCACATCCCTTAACTCAGTTCTCTAAAGGAAGACCATTCCTTTATTTTTTTTTGTCATTATTCCTGTCATGGTGTTTTATTCTCAAATATAGAGTACTTACAGAAAGTATTTCTTGATGACAAATAAATAAATAAAAAAGTTGCATGTAAGAAGTACCTGCATTTGAATTCCTTTAAGTTTTGAGTTTAGGTCTACAAGTTGCAGTCATGGTTACGGTTTGTTTACATTTTCTTTCTAATTTTTTCCATTCCAGGTTCTTTGATTGTGTTTGATTTGCTCTCACATCAAGGGAGTGAAAGTGAACCGGTACCGAAAGAGGAAGATAAGGACAAGCTCGCTATCCCGGTGGAGATTGCGCCGACAGATTCTTGTAACTCTAGCGTCTCTAATTTATCAATTTCCAACCTTGCCAGCGAAGATGAACTTGGCGAGGAAAAGAGTCTGGATTTGGAAGGAGCGTTAGAACAACTTGGCATGTCTGATTTGATGCCAAAATTTGAAGAGGAAAGAATAGACATGGAGTCATTGGTAAGGAATATGGCAGTAGAGTATAAAAAAAGGTGTTAGGAAGGGGAGGAAGAGAAAGGGAGGGAAGGCGAGGGAATGTCTTTGTGTCCCTCCCAGTTAGTTTTCATCTCTAGCTTGTTTTGATATATTCTGCTGATGTTAGGAGTTACTGGAAGTGCTTTAATTGCAAAATCAGTTTAGATGGAAGCTTCAACTAACTGAATACAATGTGGATCAATGCCAGATAAATCATTCCTGGAATACAGTAGTTTACTTTTGGTGCATATTTTGTTACATAAGTTCATCTTTTGCCTCTCACTTTTTCCTTTTTTTTTCTGGAGATGATGTGTGAGGACAGTGATCTCAAAGAACTAAGCATTCCTCTCGGACCAAGAAAGAAAATCAGAGGTTTTATCAAACATCAAGCAGAGAAATCGGTGAGGACGAGCTCAGACATCTTTATTAACATCACTATATTATTTACTCTTCAGACTGTTTAAATCATTCAATATGTAGTTTAACTTATTTTTTGCTGCTCCTTTATGATTGCTATATCGTTACTTTTTAGTAATTATAAAATATACATATTTTGTTTTGCTTTGCTTTTAAATTGCTTACCTTCTCGGTAATTGCAAAGTTTTGACCATTCTCAAAGGTCTAAGAAGTTTGAGATTTTGAACCAGTTTGGGAAAAGTACATTTCTTTATAAATACATCGTTTCTTTGAATTGCTGACATCTCTTGGGAGGGAAGGGAGTGACTAATGATCTTGAAGAGCCATTGCAGGTTTAAGGTTTACTGTTAAAGTAGACAATGATCATATAAGATACCATATTATCACAAAAATATAAGTGTAAAATAAATTTAAGGGGGTATCCAAATGAAAATGCACTTCCATGAAAAAGAAGAATACACCTCCTTTGCATATTTATAGATCTCACTTAAGAACATATCCTCTGGATATTTGCAAGTAAAGATGGGGATATAATTGGGTGTATTAGTTAGGAAGTACATCATACAAAGTTTATTTTGTCCGCAAATTTTATCTTCAGGAAAGGAGAAAGCAACAGGCGGAGGAACTCGCTCGTCTGGGAGCTGCCAAAGCGGCTCAAGAAGAAATCACCAGGTCACAGTTAGAGCAGAGTGCATCATCGGTCAATGGTCTGACGCTGGTCGACGGCCACGCCCCTCCCTCTGTTCACGTAGATTACACACTCGGAACGCAAGGTTCGTTGTTTTTTGCTTTGCTCATGTTTCAAATTGGAGTATATCCATGACATTGTAAAGTTGGATCTGAATTGAAGCGCATTTCTCCCTGGAATAATTATGTTTCCTTTGCTCAATACAAAAGCAAAGGAGCTGTTTTTGTACAGACCTATCAGCTTCTGTTTTCCTTGATGGTCATATCATGACTTGCCTCTTAATTACATGTTTGTGTGGTCTTATGGGAATAACAACAGTTCATAAATGTTCTACTGGAACATCGGAGAGACGTTTTCTTTTCGTTTTGCCCTATCCATACCAAAGAGTATGTTAGGTTAGATACATGCTCGTACCATCTTACCTGAAAGACAGTTTCTTTCCAATAACTACTAAGAATATTTGAATCTTTACTTTGTGTTATCTTGCCAGGTGTTGGTCAACCTTTCGTGAAGTATCCACAGTTGAGCGTCCAACCTGTCAATTTCTTTGCTCTGGGTTCCCCCATCGGGATGTTCCTTACAGTACGTGGTCTCGACGACGTCGGCGAAGACTACAAGCTACCAGAGTGTTCTTCTTTCTTTAATATATTTCATCCCGTAAGTTTGGATTTACATTCAATCCCTGACTCATTTGTAAAGAAAAACATTTCAAATTTCATGCTTGTTAGTATATTTCTGGATCTTGTCAATTTCGTCTGGTTAGATTATTTTATTCCTGCTAATGCTACTTTTTTTTTTGTATACACAATCTAGCCTTAAGGTTGCACAGTTACGATCTAGTTGCTTTGACTGCATTGTCTGAATTTTTGAAAATATGTTAACAAAAGATGATGCATAAATCTGAATTTTCTAGAGAAAAGTGGGAATCGGGTATTGAAGTAATTGAACCCCGGTGGTCATGCCAAGAAGCACACACCATCACATCATTGGACAGGAACACTTTGTATTCCAATGGCAGAATCTTTTAATAGTGACGAGAAGAAACTTCAGTCCAGATATGACAGAATCTTACTGCATTGCTAATTTCAGTTGGTCCAAAAAATTAAACCAAAAGAATTGGTTATCCTCTCATTTTTCAGAGGTAAATTTGAAAGGTCAAGCGTTCTTTTACTATTTCACTAGAAGTGGTCCCAAACCTGCCTTGTTATTGGAAATCAGTAATCCACCCCAAATTCTGCTCTTAGAGAGTTTTGACAAAAATTTGCCCCTGACCTAATGGTCATGACTGAACCTCAAAACCCAAACGTATAGATATCATCATATAATGGGGATACTTGTAATGAATGCCAGATAAGAATATCTTTTTCCGTTTGGGAGATTTTGTTTTTTTCTGTCTCTGTTACAGTTTGATCCCGTAGCTTATCGTATCGAGCCTTTGATTAACACCAGTCTAGCTGATGTAAAGCCAGTATTGATGCCTCACCACAAGGGAAGGAAACGCTTCCATTTAGGTATGTGTCACATTTTTTGTGCTTGCTGTAAAGCCTTGGAAATATATATCACAAATAAGCAAAGGTACAGAAAGTTTAGGGTTACAGTGGGATGGTTTCCTATGGGCTGTATTTTTTATTATACTTTTGCCAGCTTTTGTGCCTTTCATTATTCATGCTTTCTAGGGTGCCAGGAAGATGTCAATTAAATTAATAACCAAATTTGGATGTAAACTTCTCAAGGGAAGACAATTTTTTCAACTTTAATAGGCATCTAAACTTTCCATTTGAATTAGGCCTCATAATTCACCAACCTTCCTCAACTTTATGAAACATGTTTAGTGTGTATCAACCATTAACTGTTCTCATTTCTACTATAAATTTGTCTGAAATTGTTTGAAACCATTTGACGTAAAGAGGATATTTTTAGGATAAGCTGAGAATAAGACTAGTGTATTCTGTATTGCTACTATTCCAGTAAGCTTGATTTTCAACATTTTTGCTGTACAAATGGAACAGTAAAAAATATGGTGACATATTTTTTATGATGCAATATTTTGTGCTATCCTCTCCTTATGCAGAAATAAAAGACAGTCTTGCCCACTTTGGAGCAGATTTAAAGAAAAGTTTTGTGGATTCTATGAAGAAGACATGGAAGACCCTCCATGAATTTGCATTAGCACACACGAGCGGCGAGGAAGAGGTAACCCCAGCAGTTACAGATGCAGCTATGGAAGCTGTCGCTGAGAAATTAAGCCAGGAACAACTTCAACAGAAACAGGAAGATGCACAGCATATGAGAGGTGAGCTGACTTTTGTATGTCACAGAATAAACGGAGTAGGAGATGGGTTGGGGCAGATTAATTTCAGGTTGGTGTACAAAAATTCTGAGGATCTGCTGCTAATAATAATCTGGGTAGAGAATGTAAGGCAGGAACGACCTTCAACAGTAAAAGGAAGATGTTCAAGAAATAAGACATGAGCATAATTCTACAAATGTGGAGGGCGGTGGGGGGATGGAAGAAATATAAGGCAGTAATCAATGGCATAATCAAATGTGTGCATGGAGTAACTCACTTTTAGAACTCACTAGCAAATGTGGATTCCCACTCCACCAGGTTGTGATGTGTGTTGTGGGGGGGGGGCAATTTTGGTTGAAGTTCCCTTCCTCCCTTCATGGGAAAATTTGTCTTTATGGGGTTTTTTTTGGTGTCCTTTAGTTGAAAACCACCTTAAAAGCAGTGTTGGTTCAATAATTCAACAGTAATTGCCACTGCAAGTGAGAGAGGTGTACAGATAATCAACCCCCACTGCAAGTGAGAGAGGTGCACGGATTACCCCCTCCCCCCCCTTTGAAGTAAACCAACTTTGTAGTTTTAATAGTTGCATTATGGTTTATGTCACAAATACTTTTTTAACATACGCTTTTAAGGGTTTCATACTGTTTTGCATTTGCTATGTTTCAGTGCAAAAGACCATGGCAGAGGCTGACCTTAGGCTGGGTAACCTTAACAGTGGAAGACGAATCGATTATGTCCTCCAAGAAGCCCCCTTTGAAAGCTTCAACGAGTATTTGTTTGCCTTAGGTAGTCACACTTGCTATTGGTGAGTTTATTAAATTAATTCATACATATGTATACCCTACAGAGAAGTAACTTAATACCTAAGATTTGATGTAAATCACCTCAAAAAAAAAAAATTACAACTTTTGCAAAGTCTTTAAGTTTTGCCATGGAAAGTTACAGATGTTCCCTTCCTTGAATGGACATCTATATTTGTAATAATGATATTTGCAAGCAAAATTTGCAGCAAAAGCATGTAGCAAGTTTCATGCATCACAGTTGTAATACATGGTTACTAACAGATTTGTCAACGTTTGTCAATTTTCGAAAGTACCATTGACTAGACGTGGGACCTACCACAGTGTCGTAGTTAACATGTACATCCTAGCCTTCTTTTGCGTATATTAAGTATCAGACTGACAATGTCGCGTATCATTAATAAGTAAGGCTAACTGGTCAGCTAATTACACCTGGTTTAACAGAGAGAGGGGAAAAAACCTAAATATTAACTGGTTGCAAATATTTGAATATGTAAATAATTGAAGCTGCCAGGAATTGGTGAATTAACAAAGTCAACAATTTTGTGTTCTATTGTGTTTCTGTTTTCTTTGTCAGGTATTCTGAAGATACGGTTCTCATGATTCTAAAAGAAATTTACAATCCTCTTGGAATTTACCCCAGCTCCAATCAAATCAAAGATTCTGGACCACCAACTCCAAGCCAGACCTGAACATTGACCTCTCTCCTTTGTGAAATGGGTGATGGCTTTAAATGTTATGAAACAAAGTATCTGCTCTTACCTAGAAACTTTGGGCAGAATATATATGAGTTTTAATTTTATTTCATGAATATTGATCATATCTTTGACACATCTCTTCAATCCAGTTTTGTAGAAATGGGTTTTTCTTTAGGCTAAAATTTTGAGATGTCTATCCATCATGGCATCTACAATTGAATAATAGAGAGAGAGAAAAGAAAGTGAGAAACTGGAAAACAAGTTAATTTTCTCATCTAGCTGCTTTAGATGTCTGTTGGTATACCATACATGTTGTTAATTCATTAATACAGCACATTTCCATATTTGGAAACATTGATCAAAAATATTTGCTGCGATATCCCCAAAATTGACAAGAATGGTATTCCATTCTTTGGGAAGAAAGTTAACCCATACAGTTAGAATGTTGTGTGCCGTCTTTGAAATATTCTCATATTCATGTTATGTAACTCAGAGATAATATTTCAGAGGTGTCACTTTTAGCAAGTTAATTATAAGTTCAAACAAAATATTTTGCCACTTCTTGAATCAACCCCATCTTTTGTTGTTGCATGAAGAATCATTTTGATGTCAAGTAGTCATTGTGTCATGTAATTGCATTTAACATTTCATAATATTTAAAAGATGAAAGGTTCTAACTACCCACTCAGTCAGAAAAAGTCTTTGGGGAGTAGCATCAGCATGCCACAAAAATTTGGCATTTTCAAGAATATTGTTTTACACACAAACAATGACAATGACACAGCCATAACCCACATTTTAAGTTTTTCTTTGTAAGTGTCAATAGGTGAGTTTACAATATAAATTCTTGTGAAACATTTGTTTATATATATTTTCTCAACTCGTTAATATTTCAAAACTAATCGTGAACATTAATTTTCAGTGTAGTTTCCAAAGGGGAAGAATCAGAATAACGATAATAGCCCAAATCATCATCTTCTTCTTTTGTTTCTTTCTATTGCAACTAAAACAATAGTTTAGTTAGTCTATTGTATTCAAAACAATAGATTAAAGTAAGCTTGCTCACATCTCAATGGTGGACGATATGTTTCCACAGTGAATATAGTTAAAGTTGCACTCTTCATTTTGCTTGGGTTAGAGATGAATGATACAGGTTTTCCACATATCTGATCATAAAAACTGCAGAAAAATGAAATTTTATCCACAGTTTTTATTGCGTGATCCTCAAAGAATTCAAATTTCTTTGCGTAAATACGTATTATGACAATGACAGAAAATTCCTGTAATATCAAACGTTAGACTACAGTAGACAGTGAGGTCAAAAGTTAATTCCTTTTCATGCCATTGAAAAGGTTTCACTATATTAGTGAACAAACTTCGTCTTTGTGTTTGCTATTTTGTTTTATTTATTATATTGTCAGTTTGCAAGAACTTAATGCATCTAGTTTTCAAACTTCAATGCTTCATTTAATGGGAAGGAAATCTGACCATCTTCACTATGATAGAAGTATTTGTATAGTAAACGATTCATTCAAATCATACAAAAAACATGGTGAAGTATTGTTTGGGAGCCGTCATGGTTGTAAACAATGTTGTGATACGTCATGACTCAAGTCTTTAGGTTTCAAAAGTAAAGATGATCAGAAGAAGTTTCTGCATTTTCTCTTCACACAGATAATACAGTAATTTGACTCAGTGATTTGACTTGAGTGAGGAAAGTTACTGGTATTGTCTTACAAATCACAACTCAAGTCACTAAATTTCAAAGTAAAGCTGATTGGAACAAGTTTCTGCATTTTCTCCTCGAACAGATAATACAGTAACTTGACTCAGTGATTCGACTTGAGTGAGGAAAGTTACTGGTATTGTCTTACAAATCACAACTCAAGTCACTAAATTTCAAAGTAAAGCTGATTGGAACAAGTTTCTGCATTTTTTACTCATACAGATAATACAGTGACTTGGGATGGGGGGGGGGGGTGGGAATGGTGTGGGTGGTTGGGATCTTATGAGAGATGGAGAGGAGTAAGATGTGTGGGTAAGGTGAGGGGATGTGCATAAGGAGGAGAGTAAGGTGAAAGGGTCAATCATTCCCTTGTTTTCCTAGAGCTGTTATTCTGTGTTAAGTTGTCAATTTTCATAATTATGATCATACTATGTCATATTCAAACATAATTGGATACTAGTCAATTTAACTAATATGTGGTTCCAGCCATTGCTTACTTCTAATCAACAGTTTATGCCTGATTAATGATTGTAACTTAAATACAGACAAATATTGTGACTTACAATTTGATGTATTAGTGCTTCATTTTTCTTCTCTGGTTCTTGCTTCTCTGAAGTTTAAAGTTGGGGTGTAATTTCATTGCTTACATATATCACGGTTGACAGGCTACGGTGGAAGTAAAAGTATGTGTTCAAGTGCCATAGTTTTCCAATACCTTTTGATTATGGTACCATCTAACTCAATCTCTCGAGTGAAACACAGAAAGGTGACAGCCATTCCATTTGCTATGATGTAGAATAGCCTTTTGTGGAAGTGAATAACTGATATATTGGGTATCACCACCAGGGGTCATTCCTTATCAAATCACCCAAAAAATGTTAAGATAAATACACCACCATCTCAGAATTTCTTCAAAATTGGTATATTATTGTCCACAAAAAAAATGCCAAATTTCAGTTTTTAACCAAAATCGAGCGTACGGATAAAAAATTATGGCTGTCAGAATATTGCAGAAAATCATGAAAATGGGCCAGACCCACAAAGTTCCAATATAGATGGGAAAGGTGTCATTTAAAGCTTATGCAATGGGGATTAATAATCCGCTGTCAGATATCATGTAGGCTACATAAATAAATAATTGACATTTGGACCATAACTTTGACCTTGGAAAGGACCTTGTGGAACCAATTTTTTTCCTTCAAAATTCTGAAGTGTTTGATATCCTACCTATAATTCCAATCTCTGTAACATGCATCTAAAAATAGTCATCTTAGAAATGATATACAGTTATAATGCAAAATACACTTGAGTAACACATTGAAATGCATAGAGAGTGATGTTGCAGTTGAATGCTCTCTTGAATTACTAATTACTCAAATATTTTTGTGTGTTACTTTTCCTAGAAATGTTGAAGAAATTCTGAGATGGTGGTGTATTTTTCATGGGGTGATCTTACATGGAATGACCCCTAGCAAGATGTTTCATGTTTTCTCACATGATGTAAATCACCTTGCTTCCTTCTAAATCGTTCTGTTGGTTCCTTTCGTATTAGCAGCATATGATGAATTTTTCCTTCAGCAAACCTCATATTTACACATGTTGTGTCTTGAAAAAGTCTGGAATTAACATTTGTTGTGAAAAGCTGAGGAACCACATGTCGAGCACACAGGTCACTTAATCAGCTATTTGGAAGCATCACAAAGCTTGTTATGAACAAGTAAGGCATATTGGGTTCAAATAATATGTTTGGTATCAAGAAAGAAAAACTTGTTAAGGACAGATGGCATTACTAAATTGTTTTGTATGAAGTTGAAGGAATTTTTGTTTGTTTGACTTAGAATTAACAAAGCAATGGAAAGCTGTCATCATCATCATTAATTTAAGCTAAGTTCCAAACATTTAAACCTTTCTTGAAAACTAGTAACTATACAGATCTAACATAACCCGCCACCCAATTTTCTATTATTCATTCTGCACTTTGATGTATCAGAAGTTTTCAGAACCAAAAGTTCTGTAAAAAGTCATCCTTTCATGTATTTGTGTAGTATCTGGTGAACCATGAAAATCACATTCCACTGGGATTAACCTATCACCATCTCTTAATGCAGTAGTCATGACTGCTGGTCAGCTTAGAATTGATCTGGACTGGTATGGTGTTCTTAAAGTAGCTGGGTGTGTTTGACTTCTGAAAATTATTACTGCATACATTTCACAACTTTGATCAAATTCGAAATATTGATTTTGGTTTGCAAAATGTGAGGGTTAGTTTTCAAAAGTTTCCAGTGACCTGAGGTGAACATTAATACATTATTGTACCTTTTAAAGTTGAGGTAAAAGAATGTTAACATCAGGAGAGAGGCCAAATAACCTTTCTCCTGACTAATTAGTAACGAAAAGAAATCATGAAGTCTGGAGAAATCAACATTTTGAGAGCTCATGTCAAGATGCTGGAGAATGAATGTGATCCAGCATTAGATTTCTGTCATTTTGAAATGTTTCTTTTTACAACATAGCTCTAACAGAGGCATATTTGTGAAAACTAAGGATATCACAAAATACAGTGGCCTCTGTGCTTGTAATAAGTTAACTGTTACTAGATATTGAGTTCCATATCGTTCTGTAGGAGCAAGGCAACTATTTCAATTTGTCAGAGCCTCCCACCTTTCTTCTTTCAAGTAATATTGGTTACCAGCTCTGCAATTGATTCTAGTATTAGCAATATTACGTAGGCCTAGGTGAGGATTTATAAAGATAAAATTTCTGGTTCTGACCCTTCGAAATCGTCATTAAAACAATATTTCAGAGATGCCATTTGAACGAAATATTTGATCCAAATATGGATAGGCTATTGAAATCCAGTACTGCCTTGCTGTCGTAACACACTTGCTTCCAATACGTAATGTTATCCTCTATCGAGTCTATTAGAAGGGCAGGCTACGATAATATCGGCAGCCTAACCTTTACATTGTAACGTTCAGCCCTTATGTTAGGCTTACACACGACAACACTGGCTGTGCTCAACTTTTAGTAGCACAATTGTTTTCCGGTACTAGTAAAACGGATAGGCCTATGTAGTACTAGTATACAATACCTGGTGAATTTCTTATTCAGATGACGTGTGGAGTAAAACTGTTTTGATTCTCTTTGCTATGGTCACTCCATTGAAAGCTTATTTGCCATCACTTTTTTTTTTCGTCGTCCATGTTAGTCGTGTACATCGTTAAGATCAGTGGTCACAGATGTGATCCGTGTCACCTCGGTGGTTGCGTGATCGTATGCAACAAGTCGGCTAAACACAAAATCGCAGACGACTTTGTCGTGTCGTGTGAATGCGCCTTTTGCTTCCGGCCGGTTTTGTAAGTTCGGCACTAGGCGTAATTCCAAATCGTTCTTTGTAGTGATCAGTGGAGAACCATAAGATATGAACCACGTCGTGTTAAAACGACTGGTTAAACGAGACTTTTGTATACTGTTGAACAACGTGACTTGACTTTTCTTTATGCTGGTTTTGGTTTTATTTGTTTGTAAGAAAGATTCCAATTTTCTTTAAAAGAACTGTGACATTGGAAAAGCATAAACACAAATATCCGAAAGTTAATTAGGTAAATGAAAAGGATCGGACATACCTACGGTGGCTTAATAGGGACTTTGGGGGAGGGTGGAATAAGTGTTCCCAAATCTCAATATTTTTCTTTCCTATGTCCATATTAAGCCACCGTACATCTCTGACAGGGTACCACCAAAAGAAAAGAAAAATTACAAGAAACAAGTTGATACCATTGCAGGGGCTGTTAATTTTATTGCATAATTTATGAAATTTATTAATAAAAGTGACAGTTTTATGGGATGTTATTAAAGCTTTTGCCATTGTAATAAAAACCATGTTGTTTCCAACTAGACATACCTCATTTAAAATGAACTTTTCTCATGATCTGTTTAGATGTATGTCAACTGAATATATCCATATTATCGGTTAAAATTTGCCAAAAAATCCAAATATTGCTTAATAGGTACTCATACTTGTACATTGAGAAGAAAAAGTATTTAAACTTTGTCTCTCAGTGCAAAGTAGAACTATTTGACTATATCTGGAAGTTTTGGGTCATTTAATGTGTGCTTGGGATCTCTTTAAAACTCATATTATTTACATTAAGAAGATAACGTTTATTAATTATCAATTTGTATGAAACAAATTAACAGTGGAGGGGGAGGGGTACCTTGGGCATTTGTATCTCAAAAATTCAACATTACATGTTTGAGGATTCTAAAAGTTTAATCCACAGGGAATTGGACCTACTATCACAGATTAGGTTAATCTCTTGCTCATAGGCAAAAAATCTGATGTCAATTATGCAAACTTAAACAAATGGTGATTATTACATGGTATGGACAGCTACTTCTGAAATATTGTCGCAGTGTTAAGACAGCAAAAATCGTCTTATTATTCTAGTATTTAAAACTTTTCTTTGGAAATATTTTCAAAATAAATGTGCCTTAACTTTTTCCATACACACGTTTTCCTTTATTAAACATAGTAACATAGAGAACACCTTCACCGATACATTTTTAATGCCTTTATCTTGGTTTTTAAAATTTAAATTAAAATTTCAGATGTTTGGTCTTGCTGTCTTCCGGAATGATTCTGAAAAGAGAGAGAGAGAGAGAGAGAGGTGGTGCTTAATTAATGTATGGATAAAAAGTACAAATTCTATCATTAACAAGATAGAAGGAACAAAATGATGTTACATTTGTTAAAAAATGCAGGTGATATATATGTACTAAACTAGAACAAAGAAAATCACCACTTTTTTTCTTTTGGAGGGTAAGGGCAAGTGAGGGGAAAGGAAGAGGGCCACATTTGGATTAGTTATAATTACACCTAATCCTCCACACTGATGAGAACTGGCTCATCCGAGCTTTCTAATCTGCATTTCCCTGCGAGGTCATATCTGATGGGTGATACACAGTACTGGATTACCCCGGCTAAATCGAAGGTGCTAAATTGCTAGTTAGCTTGGCCAGGTGGGGCGGAAAATTGTTCAGACGGTGTGTATCTGATATGTCTGGACCCGACTGCTTAGGAATTCATGGTCAGGCTCAACATGTGCCTCATTAGCGTAGGGCAGGAAAATACGCCATGTGCAACTCAAAAACCATTTTTAGGCTTTTGTGGATGAAGCCAGTCACCGAGGTTCAAAAAATGCAAACGGTAAAAGAGGTCTCAAAGTTTGTGGAGGACATCTGCTGATCCTTCCAGAAAGAATAAAAAATGTTGTTGGAAATTTTTCGGATTGTGAAGTACTTACTAAGCTATCTGATTCTCGACAGCTACCTCTTCCTTAACAGGTGCCTCTTCTTTAATAGCTACCTCTTCCTCAACAGCTACCTCTTCCTGAACAGCTACCTCTTCCTCAACAGCTACCTCTTCCTCAACAGCTACCTCTTCCTCAACAGCTACCTCTTCCTCAACAGCTACCTCTTCCTCAACAGCTACCTCTTCCTCAGCAACCTCACCTCTAACCACTGGACGGAAAAAAGACCCAGCAGCATCTACCTTCTGTTGGAAGAAGGATAATTGTCATGGAAATGTCAGGTGATTCAGGTCAAAGATAGGAACCTATCATCAAAATAATTTGGGTCTGCTATGACAGCCTAAAAGACAGTTAGACATTTCAGGTTTTCTTGTTCTTATTTTCTTGAAAAATATGCAAAAAAAAAGTTTAAAAAGTGGTGGAGGGGGAGCAACTACTAGGGTGCACACACAGGAATTATCAAAAGGGTGGGGGGGGGGGACTGGGCTGGGAAGCAAGTATTGGTAGAGACTGAAATTCATTGACAGGGCAAAGAAACATTGTGAAAAGTGATGTACATGCTTGCCCTTGAAGCATGATAAAGTATTTCCACCATGTATCTCTCTAGATTAAACGATGCTCGTAGCCAATAATTAGCATTAAAAAATCCCAGAAAGGGGGTCGGAATGAGGGGTAGGGTGGGGTGGAGGAAGGAGTTGGGATGAGGAATGGCCTCGGGTTGGGGGAGGGGCTCAGCCCCAAATGTGACCTCCCTGAATCCATCTCTGAATGTGATTTTATCATCCTGTTTCCTGTTCTCCCCACCCCCTTCTTCCAACTTCCCCCTACACACACACACACAAACAGAGCCAACATCCTGCAATAATAATTTAAAGTACTGAAATAAAATTAGAGAGGGCTTCACAAACCTCACAACCCAAGATTTCGATCATAAGGCTTGGGACGTTGTCACATGAAGGAATGACACGGATGAACTTCAGGTCAATCTCCACCTCCAGCTTGTATGTTTCGACGGATTCGACAGAAGCTGGGAAGACCTATTAAACAAGCAGAGGAAAGGAGACACAGTGAGATTAGTTCTAGTCTTAGATCTAGTAGATGGACCAATGATATCCATCAAACACTGAGAATGGTCTAGTCTTAGATCTATTTGATAGACCAAAGATATCCATCAAACACAGTGAGATTAGTCTAGTCGTAGATCTAGTTGATAGACCAATGATATCCATCAAACACAGTGAGATTAGTCTAGTCGTAGATCTAGTTGATAGACCAAAGATATCCATCAAACACTGAGATTGGTTCTAGTCTTAGATCTATTTGACAGACCAAAGATATCCCTCAAACACAGTGAGATTGGTCTAGTCGTAGATCTAGTTGATAGACCAAAGATATCCATCAAACAGGTGTAACACACAATCACCACAAGGGAATTTATTTGCAATCTGCCAGTACATTATATATGTGTACGTTAATCTGTACGTTATATCAAAAGTCAAGCAATCCAAGAGACGGGAGGTGACACCATTTTAACACTTGATGATGGT
>JAIPMN010002538.1:0-17636 GCA_020650975.1 Apostichopus californicus
CTAAATTCGACGGTTGGGCGAATTCCCCATTGATTTGAACACTAAAATAAAACATTAATTCCTCATATACTCCCTAACCTCTGACCCTAAAACTAACCAAACCCTAGTTTTAGACAGTGGAGAACAAGATAAGACTATTTGCGACGATAAAATTATGCCTAGAAATGGTAGTAAAATCGTTAAGGCGAAACAACTTTTTCGCCTTAGCGTCAAATTTCCACTCTCCTATTGTTCAATTTCGCCCTAGCGCCGAATTTAGAATTTAGGTTTGGCATTTTATACATTTTTTTTTTGAAATCAGGCATAAAACCTTAACAAAAGGTTATTATTACACTATATGGGATAAAAAGTTTGCCAGCTGATAGGGTGGGAATGGTTCTCTCTAATATAAAACGTTTTTACTCTTCTCTGAGAATTTTCAACAAAAGTCATCAAAGATGGAGCCTGGCCACGGTAACCAGACAATGTGATCCATCTGTCTGTGCATTTCACCCTTACACTGAGACTTTGATCATTACAGTATTACCACCCTAGGTGAAGGAATCAGGAAAGATAATAGACACCACACATGGTCTTAGCTGGGGCAGGGAGGTCCGGAGAACCTTTCAAGATCCGAGTCACATACGACGATGTTAATTTACTATTATTTACCATTTCAAAAGTATGACTCTGAGGGTTGTTGCAGCATCCTGAACTCAGGCTGCAGCATCGTACAGCCAGGCTGCAGCATCGTACAGCCAGGCTGTGTAGACCTAACTGTGCACCAAATTTTCATACAATCAAATCTATTGGTCACAGAAACACTCCCTATTTTTGAGTATGGATACATACTATCGCTTGGCAGGATCTTGCAGCAGCTGCAGCCTTTTCTTTTGGACATGGAGCCTCAGTGACTTGGCACATATTAGTTTTCAGACAGATGAGATTGCAACAAACAACATACAAGTTTACTAGGGATCACGTCAAAGCCACCGCTCCGGATTCCTTACTTTAGTTACCACTACTGGAGCAATGACACGTGATATGTACTAGCTTGACACAGATCAGACTAAAGCAAGCATGCTTATCTACTTTGCTTTGGTAACCTCCAAACGAGCAATGAATCATTAACGACACTTCACACAACATCTATGTTCGAAAACATCAATCACTCGATACAACTCCGCGACAGACTGTTCCAGCACTTCACAATTATAACTCCGCTTTTCAAGCGTAATATTTTACCCTTTAGGGAACTTGAATGCATACATAAGAGAACATGAAACCTTCTTGAGGTACATTGACAAGACAGCAAACAGTGAAACATCATACAGTTTATCAAACCTTGGAACAAATTTTGAGTAACTCGTGTTTCTGGTTGAACGTACCTTTCTTCACTAGCATTTTATACTACAGTGATTTTCAGTTATTTTTAATGATGCATGTTGTTTACTAAGCAAGCTTGTCTTTAAATACTGAATCGCAATGTAAGTAGAAAATTAATATTTGTAAACCACAGAAATATTATGCAGAAACAAAAAATTTCCTTTTAATATGGCTCCTTTTTGCTCAAATAATTGTAATAGACATTCTGGAGGGAAGTTTTTTTTGGGAGAGAGGCGGAGGGGAGGGGGGTTGGGCACTGAACTTTGAGAGGGGAAGTGCCTCCCCTAGCTGATCACCATTCCAGATGAATAAACTTCTTGGTATTATTACCACAGCTTGAGACCGAAAGAGAATCCATTTCAAACAAACATTACCAAATTTCCTGTTTCATTACACTTTAAATCCATTGTTTTACCTCTAGATGGGCTTGTCAGGTTTTACAAAGGCACTTACCCACTTCCCACAAATCATTTACCAATAATTCATAAAACAAAAGCCCATTGTTTACTGATTGACAAGACACATGTGTGGGCATTTGAAGTTATTGTAGGGAAGTCTTTGACATTTTGCGTGAATATTTATGAATATTAATTTCCTCAGAATATTCATGAGTGCAATTGGTCAAGTAAAAACTGACCACTTAAATATTCATGAGTGGAAAATTTCTCCTTTCTGTACTAGTTGTATATGGTTGGTAAGTGCTACAAGCACATGTTTTTTAACCTGCTGTTGGAAGGATGCCACTGTAGACTAACAAGGAGACCGGAATATGTATGTAATAGTTCTTTCTATTAATAACTGGTAACTTTTCTGTTATACAAAAAAAATTATAATGGGTTTTAGGACCTGAGTCTTATCAAGCTAGTGGGCCTACCTGCAGGGATGTTAACTAGACTTAGGCTTAAGGCCTAGGCTATCTAATAGCAGTTGGTCACCGCATTGTGCTTCATTTTCCCGAAAGGAGCAGATATTAAGTTTTCTTTAGTTTTAATTCGACTTACAGTAAGAAGAATTCACAGAGTTGTTATCCTGCTTCGTGGCAGGGATCTGCATGGTAGTGTAGGAGTTCGGAAGGTCAAGCTTTACTACTCTTGATGTGGAAGAGTTTGCAAGGGTCAGCAGTCAGGCTTGAAATCAGGGTAAGTCTGTAATATTATTTTATATTT
This sequence comes from Apostichopus californicus, assembly GCA_020650975.1. Taxonomy (NCBI): domain Eukaryota; kingdom Metazoa; phylum Echinodermata; class Holothuroidea; order Aspidochirotida; family Stichopodidae; genus Apostichopus; species Apostichopus californicus. The sequence goes on from JAIPMN010002538.1 coordinate 2,532, forward strand.
ACTCTAAATTCTTAAAAAATATTTAATAATAAATGTCCGAATAAAGTAGCCAGCGAATCTGAAGGATGACCTTACATTACAACAAATACCAAACTTGACTCACTAAGGGTGGATGTCCTCTTGTTACAATGTCAACAACTTTGATTTATATGTCCACTGTTTTAGATAAACAAAAAGTGAGGTGACCATTATTATTCCATAAATCCGGGACCATGTGGATGTTTATCTTCCCCCCCCCCACCCGTGCATGTTGACGTCAAGGTTCATGAACTGAGGCTATATTTAAAGGGATGCTGGAATGTTGTGGGGCAAGGAATAGCAGGGGGGTGGGGAGGGTGGTACATTTTGAGTACAACTGACTGCCATGCTTGGGATATGCAGTAGTCATATCAGAGAATAAAAACAATCATGTATTCAAATTTAAAATATCTCTCCTTACCATTCCTCGGATAATTTCTCCTCCTTCTTGGACCTGACTGTCCTGGCAGTGGTACCTATTGAACTCTCACCTCTCTGGGTAGATGGGGTAACAGGAGGTAATGGAGGCTTCCCGCTGAGTACACCCATATCATGAGGGGTACCAGAATAGGTCCTCTTCGGTGACAAAGGGGAGTTACCACCCTTCCATGCCTGTCTTGGCGGGTGGGGAGCAAACTTCTCCGGTGAAGGGCTGCTCGTCAAGGATACTGACGACAAAGGTCTGTGATAGGGAGAGGTTTCCCTGATGGGGTACTTTGGGGGAAGTGGAGGGTGCATCTTGGGTACCTGTGGTGTCTCTGGAGGCAACCATCCTTTTTCAAGACTCTCCTATAATTAACCAGAAATGTCAAAAAACGAGGTTCTGATGATGATTTATTAAATTAGCAGCATCTTTTAAGTAATCTGATATCTGAAGGTTCCCTACTTGAGTTATCATGAGTTTGACAAGATATGTATATTTTGAACCCTGGTGACCCTCAATGACCTTTGACATCTAATAAGACACAAAAAGTGATTCATCCAAACAAGTTACTAGGTTACAAAGTACAATGAAGAGGGTCATCAATAAACAGGTGCATAGGATTTCAAAGGTGAGGGGGGAGGGCAGGGGGGTGGAGGTGGAGGATCCAAATTTCCCAACTGATTTTTTGTAGGGGCATGAATCTTTAAAATATTTTGAAGGAGGGTTGTGGCTGTGGGGTTGTTGAATTTGACTTCCTTGTAAGGGGTGTGGGAGGGGGGTCTATTCCCAGAAGAAAAAGAAAGTTTAGACTTAAAAAGTTAGGACTTAATTTAGGCCTATAATTAGTTCTAAACACAAAGCTGTCTTAATACATATTTTTGAAAATTTAAAAATCCCGCAACTGCTGACTGATGGGGGAGGTCTGTCCGGTGGGGGGGACAACAGCCTCCTTTACAATCTCACCTCACTGAATTCAAGGAACTCCAAGTCGACATCTTCATTCAAATAAAGTTCATCTTCTTCCTCTTGGCACTTCTGATTCTGCAATGCTGCCCTCGCTTTCCTGTACCTCTTTCTAACTGAATACCCTCTCCAAAGTGCCTGTATCGTTAACACAGCAAGATATTGCCTCGAATGAACCTCAATATCCTGTCGAACCTTAAACCCTCTCCAAACTGACTGAATTTTAATAGCTGCCGATGTTTCAGTCTGATCTTCCTTATTCTTTTTGTCAAAGAGGTTTGTTTCAACTTTATCAGTTTTGTCCGTTTCGAATTTCTTTGTAGCCACTTTAGAGCTTTCTTCAATTGACTTAAATTGACTCCGAACAATTTTGCTAGCATCAAATTGTTTATCACGTTTTTGGGTCTGGTCTGATTCATAAATACTGCCCTCTTTGTTGTCAAAAACTCTTTTTTCAGAGAGACCAGTATCACTGCTTGGAATGTTCTCAGACTTGTCCCTATTTTTCTCAAATCTTATATGACATTCTGGACTATCATTCAGATCTGGTATCATCCTAGAGAGGTCACTCATTGAGCAGGTCACAGGTGAAAGGTCACCATATTCATGCATGTATCTGTGATCCACTGCCATTTTCAATGAATATTCAAGATATGCTGACCAAGTAACAGCCTCGTTGTGTAATTGGTTCTTGCTAGGTTGAATGGATCTGCAGAAAACAAGGATAGCAATTAGGATGAAAGGTTAATGGTGAAAGAGTTAAAGGTTAAAGAGGTTAAAGAGGTAAAGAGTTTGTACAATGAAAGAGTATACCCGATGCATATGCTTGATGCAAAGATATACCTGATGCATAGGCCTGATGCAAGAGTATACCTGATGCATGTGCCTGATGCAAGGGTATTCCCGATGCATATGCCTGATGCAAGGGTATACCTGATGCATATGCCTGATGCAAGAGTATACCCGATGCATATGCCTGATGCAAGAGTATACCTGATGCATATGCCTAATGCAAGGATACACCTGATGCATATGCCTGATGTAAGAGTGTACCCGATGCATATGCCAGATGCAAGAGTATCACATGGTAAGATTCTAATTTTATCATTTCCAAATGATGATTAATACATTTATAAATACCTGAATTATCTGTTCTTTATCAGCCATCCACTATAAAATCACAATCCTACTTATGAGCCTATCGTCCCACTCAAATAAAAAGGGGGGGGGGACATGTGCCCGGCTACGTCACCCCTGACAGTACAAGTAGCGTTAGTCCACTTTATTATTAGAGACGTGTAAAACCTTTTAAAGTGATGACACTTTTTCCATTCAATCTGAGAAAGTCAAATGAACACACCTCACAACAGTACCGAGCCTCTCCTTCAAGGCTCGACTGGCAACAATCTGTGAATGACACATCTCTTGAAACTGATTAGGAGGATGTGAAGAGGCGGTGGACTCGCACTCATCATCGTCAAGGGAGACTAACGATGGTCTTAGTTTTGAAATCTCATTTCTGAAAGAGATACAGACAAAAAAGAGAAAAGGTACAAAGTATTGTCCACATACTGTATGTTCATGTTTAATGGGTTGTGGGATAGAAACAGGTGGAAGTAGGGCAGGCATGGATTAGGGGGGGGGGAGAGGGGAGGTGCGAAGAAGCCTCATTGGCTTATCAAAGTCGCAAGCTGACCGAAGTCAGTCTCATAGATTCATATTTAACGTCCATGATTATGAATTGTCAACAACTCTGTAACTAGATGACATACATTAATCTTGGAGTGACTCAAACTGGGGACCTTATGATTGAAAGGCACTGGCGTTAACCACTGAGCTCACAATCCATTTGTAGCCTATACATGCCTCAGAATACACCATTTTGGGTTTTTGGTGGGGGAGGGAGGGATGAAGGATGGATGAGGGGGGGGGGAGAATTACTGTTTAATAATCAATAATAAACAAATATATACATCCTTACTTGTAATTAAGCTCCTCGGTGACTGGATTGCCATCGATGTAAAGACTTTTAAGGTATGGTAGCTTTGAAAGACCTGCTGATAGACTTTGTAAATCTGTAAATTAACAAACACAAAACACAAATAGAAAAGAGAGCCTATTAAACTTAAGCTGCTTCAGGCAAACGATAAAAAAAAGAGAAGACAGAAAAAAAACCTTATTTCCTTTATTTTGCTCGGTTTCATTTATATTCGATCATTTTCGTTTTTTTCATCATTATATCCTCGGGCAAAAATATCACCTGGTATTTCAAACCCTAATACAGTTTACTTAACCTGACATACTAACATAAAGTACATATCAGTTTATACAGTAAAGAGTTCACATTGTGTACTCCTACTACTACGAACCAGAAATGTGAATTACTTGTGTTTGGAATGCAAACTTCAAAATGTTTGAAAAATAAACTCAAATTCAAGTGTTTGTGAAATGGCGGGAATACAAACCACAGCGTGTAGTACTACTATAACTGACCAATGAAGTTGAAGAAAGAAGCATTTTTCAAACCTGTTATGTAGTTATTCCTTAGATCTAATTTCTTCAGACTGAAAGCAAAGTTCAAAACTGGAATGATCGACAGGCTGCGGAAAGTCAGAATTGTTACAGAGAGGGAATTATGAAGAGTGGAATGGATGATTTCTGGGATGCAGAGCAAACATTATTAAAGGAAGACTTAGTTTTTAGTCCAAGAAAAGAGAACATTTGAGTGCTACAAACGTTTCTATTGGGCTATTCCAGTTTTCGAGATATTCATTTTCAAAATATGCATAATCACCGGAATGCTCCTTTAAGGCTAAATTTAAGATGTAGTCTGCTCATCTGTGAGGACTTAAGATTAATGTTAAATAATTGTTTCTTAAATGCTAACAACAATTCAAAGTCATCCAGAACATGTTCTTTTAACTTCAGATAAATAACAGGGCATCCATTCAACACAATTTGTTCTTGAAAAACTAGAAACACATTCTAAACATGTCAGTAGAATCCATTAAAGTCTCATGGTTTTCCCCATTGAGTTTTGCATAGCAACCTAGGAACTGACCTAATGGTCTTTGTAAATAGACTTTATAATCCAGTCACTTTAATTGATTAATCTCAGCTGTTTAAAGGGTCATAACTCAAAAATTAAAAGTACTATGGAAATACAACCTGGACAGAGAGAAGTGTCTTTTAGCAGGTTACAAAACATTCAAAATTATGTTTTTGTCTTAAGTCATCCTTTAAAATGGATCCTTGAGAAATTCTTTTTAGTTCATGGTTTCGTTTCTTTACTAAGATAATAGAACCCTAATGTTTCCAGCAGATCTTACCACTCGGCATAAACCCACCCCCCACCCCATTTTTTTATAATTTGTTTTATATATTTTTTTTATATTTCCCATCTTCCATATTGGGGAATCTCTGTACAAGAATTTTTGGCCTTTTTATCACATATTGTTCATGCAATTATTTGCTCCAAAGATTCATGTTAGAAAATCTGAGTGTGATGTATAAGTTTATAATATAAAGTCATACAAACCTATTCTGAGCAAGCGACAGGTATTCCAGCCTCGGTAACCATGACAACTTCATGGTTTCCATGGAGATGAGGCTGTTGTTGTCAAGGAGAAGCTCAATCACCATGACATGATTGGATAAAGATGGAAACTGTAAATTTGATAATATGAGAAATCTTATATGATGAAATTATCAAATTTTGGATTGTTTTTTTTTCAAACTGAGCCTGTAATTTAAAGTAGCATGCAGATATTTACAACAAGAAAAATGATGTTGGAATTCCAATGGACTGTAACAAACACAAATTTGTATTTCAAAGACCAAAATACCACAATATAGGGGAAAAAAATCAGAATTAAATTATGGCAAAACATTATAGGATATAATTCACTGAACAAATCCAGGGCCAGATAAGAAAGAAAAAATAACAAAATCAGCATTGTTGATTTAAACTGCCTCTTTTTTACTCAAAAATATGGCTTTTGTAATGAAATGTAACATGCTAACGTTGCTTCTTTACGCTATGTGTGTTCAAATATGCTGAAAACTGCCATATCATTGAACCTCATAAGTCCAACACTAATGCACTTTGATACATAGAGTATCTTTCACACAGTGCCACTGGAAGGCACTAAAAAAATTCTGTGAATCCATTGGACAAAATACTTAAACTACTGGTACTTGACGAAAAAATGGAGATTTGTTTGAAAGAAAGAAAGACGCAAACCTAATTTTACTAAGACTAAGACTTATAAAAATAGAATAGGGGTAACACTATCCTAAAACAATAGTTCCTGAACGGTTGATATTGTTTTATACAGATACACACACACACATACACACACACACATGCACACACAAGAACACAAACTGTATTAACAGTGGAACAAGACGCCTTACCTCTGAAATGGAATTGTTGGTAAACTTCAAACTCTGGAGTAACGGACATGAATCGAGTTCTGGTACTGTGGAGAGGTGATTGTTTGAAAGGTTCAGAGAGACGAGATGAACTAACGAGGGCAGACTCTGACAGTTAATCAGCTGATTGTTACTGACATCAAGATGAGAGAGGAGGAGAAGGTATTCCACACCATCTGAAATCAAGAAAATTATTCAAGAAAATGAAAACAAAGAGGGGAATAAATTGCTACCGGCTCAGGGAACCCACTCGTGGCACCTGGCCCTTCAAAGAGGATATACATACCTTTGGCGCCTCAACTTGACAATGTTTTATGCACCTCAGACCCAGCAGCGCACTGGTCCCGAGCTGATGTACCAACACCCCCCTCTCATCCCCCCTCCCTCCTTCCCTGAAATTCAATTAACCAGTGACGAGATATATCATCTCTCACAGAACAAGAAGTCCTCCTAAAGAACTTACCCAGACGGCTGATTTTGTTATTAGAGAGGTCTAACCACTTCAGTGAAGAACAACCTTCCAGTCCATGAACGGAAGAAAGTTTATTACTGGATAAATCCAAGTAGGTTAGGTTCTGTAAATCCCGGCAGTTGACACTGGCTAACTGGTTTCCCTGAGAGATAAATGGAAAATTGAAAAAAAAAGGCTTTCTGACAAATCTTCATTTTAGAGACCGTATTAAAGCAGCATTTTGCGTTTGGTCACCGTTTTCTACTTTTTTGACATGTCCATCAAGTTTTTTACATATATCAATCACAAAACAGCAAACTAAGATATTAGTCAAGTTTTTCCCTGCCAACAACTTTAATTGGCGAGTAATTAAGGATATTTGCAGACAAATTCCACATTTAAAATTAATTGCATACAGTTCCCCCAAACCCACTAGTTTGAATTCAACCAATCAGAGATGCAGGTTTAGTTATGAGCCATTGCTAAAAATAGATTCAAGACTTTTCGTTGGTACAACCAGGGAGTTGTTATGGAACTCCCTGGTACAACTGCTATATAGACTGTACACAAATCAAGCATGGTGTTGTATTACGTATTGTCAATGACGTTCGTAGTGTTTAAATATTCATATTATGGGCGAGGTTTATTGGGATCCCAACGGAAAATATCTTGGAGAAAAACAAAGTTGAAAGTTGCAAATTTTTCGACTTTTATGCCACCATTTGAAGTAAGATTTAAATAGATAAGCTAGTTATGTATGTCGTTATGGCATAGTGGAGTCAGTGAGGTTGAGAAAAATCATAGAAAAGGACGCAAAATGCTGCTTTAAACCAAATCATGCCATTAAAGGTACTGTGTCCAAGTAGGATGCTGAGGGGGCTGCAGCATCCTGCAGCCAGGCTGTGTAGGATGCAGTGCTTTGTGCTCTGCAGTTTCACACATAGCAGGCATGACTGCTGGTCTGTTGGGATGATCTCAATTGTTTGATATTGATTCACTTTTGCTGGTTAACTGCTACAGCTTTTCTTTGTGACACAGTGCTCAAGATTGCAGGTGGCCTTCGCTTGATTGCAGGTGCCCTAAGCTTGATTGCAGGTGGCCTTCGCTTGAAAGCAGGTGGCCTAAGCTTGATTACAGGTGGCCTAAGCTTGAAAGCAGGTGGCCTAAGCTTGATTGCAGGTGGCCTAAGCTTGATTGCAGGTGGCCTAAGCTTGAAAGCAGGTGGCCTAAGCTTGAAAGCAGGTGGCCTAAGCTTGATTGCAGGTGGCCTAAGCTTGATTGCAGCTGGCCTAAGCTTGATTGCAGGTGGCCTAAGCTTGATTGCAGCTGGCCTAAGCTAGCTAGTTCCAAACAACAAAACCTTTCTATCGGCTGCTAATTATCACCCTCAGCTTATGCCTCTGTCCAAATCTTGCAAACCCGCCCGCTTGTGAACTCAGATCCTCGGCAAATTGAATGCTGTCGAGTTCAGTGTGAAGCAGCGCAGGTTCTGAACACCAATAATTTATCGACTAGAGATGGCAGATAAATCATAAAAACTTAGGTTATTTATATCTCAAAGCTGGTCTTTGTTTTTTCGTCAACAGCTTTGCAAAACCTACGGAATATTACTCCAACTTTAATTTTTTTTGGAATTGATCAAACTAAGACACCATCCTAGATTTTATAACTGCAACCGAAGTTCTCAAACACTTCATTGCTCCGACTTCTTTAATTTAGTATCAAAATCATATTCAGCAAAAAACATACATGTAATTTTTCAAACTTTGATGACCTCTACATACATTGTTGAAAAAAAAAAAAAATTTATGAATTCAAAATTTCAAAATTTGATAACTGTAGCAAAACCGAACCTTAAAATCTATGAAAGTTACATCTGGAGAGTTGTGGAAACCTTCTAAACCCTGGATCGCTGATGACCGGCATCTGATTGTGTTTAATCTGGGGCACTCATTCAAAGTCTTCAAAGTACACCCCGGTAGGTTGACAAGCTTAACCGTTGTCACCTGTTTGGTAAACAAGGACGTTAAGAAAATCATACATTTTAAAGTAAAAAGAAAAAAATAAAAGTTTGCCACAATTTCAATGTAGAAATGGGGCAGTTCTTACAAAATAACCTAGAATATGTTGAACAGGGTTCATTGAAAGCTCTGTAACTTTATCTAGTCTGATATGTTTGTTATTCTTTTCAAGCCCGAACCTGACACATACCCGAGAAAAGTAACAAACACACAAAAAAAGATCCACCCACTGAACAAAAAATTAAAGGCCATGCACTCCACCGGGACAAAAATGCATGAACTCTTGTCAAAATAGGAAAATGGTTTAGGATTTCTAATTGATCAGACAATCCTCTCGTTAAGTAATTAATGCAAAATTCTTGACCCATGAATGATTTACATTTGCGGTCATGGACCACCCTCGCCCCCCTGTGGACCTCAGTGAGACCTACCCTGGCATTCCTGTGGAGTTATCTAACACTTAGATTAGGATCAAGGTTGGATGTTGTTGTATAAGTAATACAGGATGCATTTAACATCAGTCAGGCAAGCAAAGATATTTTTGCCTTCGTTTAGCCAACTGCACTGTTGAACCTGTCTTGCCTGCCATATGTTAGAAATTCTCCTCCATTTCGAGTGATTTGCATTTTATATAGATTGGGTGATATATATTCCGGGGGAGACCGCTTTGCACTATTTTATGTCGCTGACTATATATATGCAAATTTTAAACATTATGAATGAGACACGAAGGTACTGTGCTATAGAAAATTCACATTGTATACCTAAAGCTGTAACTATACACTTGTTTTGAACCCAAGACAGGGGCGGGGGGGAATTGGTTTGGACTTCAATTGATCATTTTCCCCTTCTTTAGGGTAACAATGAAACATTTGAGACAAGTAACACATCTTGCTTGATGTTATTGCAGGTCATGTATGTTAATCTTGGTGGAGAGAGTCTACGCCAACAGGTTGTAAAATCACAAAATTTTAATATGCTTAGCATCTACATGTTGGGAGAGGCCAAATGGCTTACACCTTTCATACTACTCTTCACGTCGGGGAAGCCATCCAGATTTGACAGAGTTTAGCTCATTTTCAATTTTTCTGTTTTCAACTTTGGAAGACCATTTCAGATTTCACTTGTGGATTTGTCCTGGTAGACAAACCTGCCATACTTTGGCTGGCTAGGGCTCGAACCTGAAACCTCCAAGATGCTTGGTTTCATTGCTTCTAAACCAACTTGACCATAGCACCGGTTTAAGTCACAAATTTGCTTCCATCGACAAAAAGGGGTCCCCATAAGAGCAGAGAATGTTTATTGTATTCAAAATCAAAATTCAAAGTTAGAGGTTAAAGTTTCATCTATCAGACCTGGTTATAACTGTTTCATCAATTTTCTTGTTGTCAGGCCCGTGAATTTCTTTAGAAACCATTATTGCAAACATTTTCAAGGAATGAATACAAAACACTTACTTATAGTCCAGTTCTCAAGATATAAAGGCTATTAGCCATGTTACTGGTTTTTCTTTATTAAGTATTTTATCAGGTACACCATCAAGGACAAATTCAAAGTGAATTTGTACCCGTTAAATTTTGGTTCCAGAACTTGCCAAGTACATTCAACTTTTCAAATGAAAAAAAAAATGGAAACAAAAGAAGAAAAGAACCAATACTTGTTTGTGTTCCTTTTACCATTCATTCAATTGATGGCAAAACTTGTATTATTTTTAAAAAGGTTTGCAAGTTACCATAACAACATCTAAATGTGTATGATAAATACCGATTACTAGCTGTCTGGGGGGGGGACCTATCTGCTAATAGTTCATCCGTACTTTTCTGACTAACAACGGCTCCTACCACATCAAAAGCCACCGTCGATAATTCAGGCGATTCACAGCACTTTTTATTGTCTACAGATGATTGGGCCATTGATTCCACAGAAAAGAAAGGAAACTTTGCATTTAACAAGACAAGCAATACAACCCCTGTGGCATTTTTTTTTTCCTGTTCAAGCAGAACAATATTGAAAACTAGAAAAAAAACACCGATCAGTCACTCTAAATTAGAATAGCTAAAACTTGAGCAAATTAAAAGGGGTTATACCGACTCGCTCCAATGAATAGTTCAAAAACAACTTGAAGAACAGGAAATGGATATATAGTTTGAGTTTGGTTTATAATTTTTTAATTAATTAATTAATTTAATTAACTTTATAGTCTATATGTGATCATGGTGAATGAACAGAGGCTTATGTCAAACCATCTCTTTGCAACGATTGTTCAGAGAATAATGACGGAGACCTGCAAGTCAATGTCGCACCCATCTTGAACCATGGACGGCCCCTTAATGTCCCCATCGGAAGGACGAGAGTGTACCTGGGCTTCGATCTTCCCACTTCCTCAAAATATTGAGAGAGGTGCAGGCACTCCCGTTTTTCATCAAGTGTTGCAGTGCAAGCTATGGCGATTGATGTTGCTTTGAAACCATAGAAGGAACACTGTCTAGGAGGAGAACCCCAAATCACAAAATCCATGGAAGATTCCCCACCACAAGACTGCTAAGCAGCAATTTTGAATAGGTTAAAGAGGATCTGGTTTGGGTTTGAACCCGAAACCAAATTATTGATGGGGGGGGGGGGGCCACTACTCCTCGTTTTCAACTTCAATACAAGAAATGTCTTCCTTTGACAATGATGCTTGCTGTATATTTAACGTAATAATCAATTATGTGTTAATATTTTGTATGATGCTTGCTGTATATTTAACGTAATAATCAATTATGTGTTAATATTTTGTATCGCCTTAAGCATCCTTTTCTGGGTTGATAAGAGCGCATTAAAAATCTTTGTTGTTTATTATTATTGTTATTATTAATTGAGATTAAATAATTTAATTTATTCTAAAAACACTTCATACATCCAAGCACCTACAGAACTGCCATGGCTGTGATGTTAGTTTGCAGGGAGGTATTGTACTAATGTATATATTTTATGACAAATTGGCAAATATTTTTTTATCTACTAAGGGGTTTCTGAACAACTCAGTTGCTCCAAATATAATATTTGATTATAGAATAAAAAAAGGGTCCAGTATTTCCTCCTAAAGTCCCTTGAACTTTTCTTGTTTGCAGGGGTTTCCTACATAAACATATTGACAATGAACGGCTCACGCTATTTCCTGCAAAGTTCAACAGAACCTTAACAAGGGTTCTTGAGAGGGGAAACCCCCCCCAGTTTTTTTACCAATGAAAGATAACAACAAACAATCAAATGACGACAATTAAGTACAAATCCTGTCCAAGTAAATGACGACGATTGCAAAAGGTTGGAAAGTCATCGTAGAGCCACTGACCCACCTTGTTCATACTTTATAAATTTCAGTGAAGTGTGTTGGCTGTTTACAGTCACTGAATGTTTAAAATTGAAAAAAAAGTACATTTTTTAATCTTTCGACAGTTGGAAATTTTCTTCTCCAAATCTTTAAGAAATTGCCAGGTATCAAGAACAGGATTTAAGATTTCATAAAGAAACATATGGTTACTTTTCAGTGAATAGTTTTAACAGCTGCTGTAGTAGCTGAATCAATTTATCTTTCAGAAGTTGGGAAAAAAACCTGCTAGAAAGCTTTCAAAATTTGCCAGGTCTCAAGAAACAGATTCAAGTTGGAAACAGAACTGCATGACAGACGTAATTAGTAAAACTAACCACCAGTAAAGGCCACAGGGTAGGTGCTGGTTGGTCTGTAACTTAGATTTGAATGCAGAAATAGACATCAAAGACAAACTTAGCAACAAACCTCAGCTAGAGTCAATGCAACAAGACTTGCTTCAAGTAGTTTTTCCTCAGATATGGCAGCCATCTTCTTTAAGGCTGATGGTCTTCTCAAGTATTTTCTCTTTTCTTTCTCCAGGTTTCTCAACCGATCCTTTGCTTTTATAAGCTGTTTGCTGCCATAAGGAACAAATAGGAAACCAAAGAATTTTTATCAACAGTTTTGAGGCTAAATGTGAAATGAAGTGGAATTGGATTTGACTTTTCTATTATATAAAATAGGTATTCTTGTGTAGAAATTCATAACATGTAACACAGCCGTTGCAGTTGAAAGAAATCTCTTTAAATATTGTTTTTGTCAAAAATTAGAATGAACAAAAAGTTAACAAATTTGTCAATGTTTTGAAGCCACATGAATGCTACTTTAAAGGAGCTTTAGGTTCTTGTTTGATAGAGCCAATGATGTGTAGGTTTAGAAGTATGATTCTTGAAGTTAAATGAATCTCTGAGTGCTGCTTTAAAGGAGTTTAGGATAGTTTCATATTTGATACAGCCAATGGTGTGTAGGTTTAGAAGTATGATTCTTGAAGTTAAATGAATCCCTGAATGCTGCTTTAAAGGAGCTTAGGTTAGTTTCATACTTGATATAGCCAATGGTGTGTAGGTGTAGAAGTATGAATCTTGAAGTTAAATGAATCTCTGAATGCTGCTTTAAAGGAGCTTAAGATAGGTTCTTGTTTGGTATAGCCAATGGTGTGTAGGTTTAGTAGTATGATTCTTGAAGTTAAAGGAATCTCTGAATGCTGCTTTAAAGGAGCTAAGGATAGGTTCTTGCTTTATATGGCCACGGTGTATATGCCTTTGAGTCTTTAAGCCAAATTAAAACCCTGAAAGCTAATCTGAAGGATATATTCTTAATTTATATTTTCTATGTTGTGTAAACTGTCTAAGCTTGCTTAGCTTGAAGCCTGATGATATCCTGACTGCTCCTTTAAAGTAGCTTAGAATATGTTCATTTTTAATCTGTGACATTTTATGTGCCCCCTTAGTGAGATTTTATCAGTGTAAACTTAAGATGTTGCTTTGAAAGGCCAATAACTGTCATATTCTTGATAGGGTCAATGTTATGTTTGCCTGGTACTCATGAATCTCAAAACTAAGTGAAACCAAAAATACTGTTAAAATTTTAAAACCTTCTTTTGCAGAAGTTCTGGCTGTTCACACCATTTACCTGAACGAAGTAGACGTTTCCATCCACTTTCTCCTTGCTTTTTCCAATTCCTCTAGTAAGTTTCCTTTTTCAGTCATGACTGCCTTCCTTGGGTATGTAACTTCTTCGTCCCCTGTTTCTGAATTTAGTACCCCTCTTTTTCCTTTATTGATGGAAGCACCATCTTTTCCTGCATCACCTATTTCATGCTCCATCTCACTCTGAGAAATTTCTGATGGAACACCCTCTTTGCGACCATCCTCTCCTGACCACTTCCTTTGGCCAGTTAAATCATCGCCTGCCCTCTGACCGCCTTGTTTGTCAACCGACAGACCTCGATCTAAATCAGGCCCTTTCTCTGATAATTTTTTCTCCGTAGAGGTTGACTCTTTCGTGAACTTTGAATTGTCGATAGGCGGATTTGGTTCTTCTTCAAATTGCACTTTTTCAATATATTCATTTCCAGATGAATATTCATGTTGTTCCTGCCCTGCCAGTGCAGTCCCCAGATTAGAATCTAATGAATAATTCATATCCTCGTTACTCCTGTCACCGGTTTTCATTGGCTGATCACCATCTGAAATACACTCGATGGTTGGCGAATATTCATTAGGTGCTTCAATTAGTTTCTGAGTGTCATTATTGGTCTTGGGTATCTTACCCTCAGGTGAGCTCTCTCCTTCTTTGTTATAAGAAGAATCTATTTTTTCCTGATTACGTTCAGATGTTGCTTTATCTCTTTTCGCCACATTCACCGATGGTTCTACTGACAGGGAAGCCAACTTACCTTCCTTTTCCAATTCCCTCTGCTCCCCGACTGAATAATCATTAGTCCTATGAATATTCATAGCATTCAAAGTACCATCCCTGGACATGTCAGATTCATCAACCACCGTACTATTTACTACAGACTCCATTCTCGTACCTTCATTCCTCATTGCAGTCAACTCGCTAGTCTGTTGTGAGTTACCATTATTGTTATGAATATTCATACATTCTGATGCCATTATATTAACTTTAACTGCAGGTTGTATCTTAGCCGCTCCTGCCTCCAACCTCACCTCTCGCCCTGCTTCTACTCCCACCTCCAGACCCGTCTCCTGTCCCGGATTTTGTTCCCCCTCAAGGCCCACATCCCGGTTTGCTAACTGTTCCACCCCCTGGCCAGCTTCACCCTCCCCCTGGCCAGCTTGCCCCTCCCCCTCCCCCTCACCTGCCTGCCCCACCACCTCCTGTGATTCCTTCTCCTTCATAATCTTAGCCAGTATCTCGTTAGCTTTCTCTTCCATCATCCTCTTCTCCTGCTCCATCCGTTCCTCTTCTATCCTCTTCGTTTCCTTTTCCTCTGCCTCTCGTCTTTTTCTCTCTCGTTTCTCTTGTTCCTCTCTTTCTTGTTTCTTCCTCTCCTCCTCCGCTTTCTCTTTTACTTCTTCTTCCATCTTTCTCCTCTCGTCTTCTTCCCTCCTCCGTTTCTCATCCCGTTCCTTCTTCTTCCTCTGCTCTTCCAGTTTCCTCTGAGCTGCTACCTCCATCTGTCTCTTGTCGGCCATCTTTTTCTTAACGTCTTCTTTAATCCGTCTCAACTTCTTCAAGAACGGCTTCCTTGCCCTGGGAAATGTAAAAAATTAATGAGTTGGGAAAAAAACAACCACAGAAGAGAATACTCCTTTATAAAACAATGCAATGCCTTTTTTCCTTCCAAAGAAAGGCTGATATTCTACATTTCTCTTGGGGGGGGGGGGGGGGGGGGGGGGGGGGGGGGGGGGGGGGGGGGGGGGGGGGGGGGGGGGGGGGGGGGGGGGGGGGGGGGGGGGGGGGGGGGGGGGGGGGG
>JAIPMN010002538.1:17646-33275 GCA_020650975.1 Apostichopus californicus
AACAATGCAATGCCTTTTTTCCTTCCAAAGAAAGGCTGATATTCTACATTTCTCTTGCCCCCCCTTGCACCACCCCCCCCCTCAACCCACCATAGAAGAGAACTGAATATGACTACTGGGTATTCTGGTCAATCCCAAACAACTAATTTGACCATGAAAAAACAATCTACTTAATACTAAAATCTACTTAATACTGACATATCAATCAATGTTTATAGGAACAACTAACACCACTTGACCTCGTAGAACTTAAAAACAACAATAATCTACACTACAAGCGTGCTCCCAAAACCAACAAGAAAAAGGTAACAATTACAATTCTCCCTTACACCTTTTTAGGATATACCTATTTATTAATCTTATTTTGATAGGTGAAAATTGACAGTTTTAATTGCTTTCCGCATTAACCGCCTGAATAAACCAATCAATTAACAGTTCCCAATGACCTTCACTTATATTGTTCTCTTTTTTTCTTTTCCATTGGTTACCGGTCACAGCTACAAGTTTCGACCGTTTCAGACAGTACTTAAACAAGTTCAGGTTAGATCTATTTACTTTACTTTCAATTAAATCTCTCTTCCTTGCAGGCTAGCTTGACAAACAGGATATGACCAAAAAAAAAACACAATAAAAAACAACTAAATAATTAGAAAATAGATTTACTCAGTATTAGAGCAAAATCTTTCATTTTATGAAAAAATAGAACTCTGTCTCCAGTTTGTAGTTAGATCAACAACCTAATAAGGACAGAGAATTTGAATGTGTAACCCAGGGCAACCGATTTTCTTAACGAAACAGTCATTTTCCTGTTGAAAGACCACCTTATAAGAAAAAACAATTACCAAACTTTGGTAGATTACACAAAACTGACAAACTGATTTTCTTTGACCTTCCAATTTATAAGATTGTTTGCATTTGTGTGGTAAAGTAAGCAATGAAAATACTTACATTTATCTACAAGGTCTGGTTTTTTGTCAAATTGAAAAAACCGTCCAACATTTTATTGAAATGTAAAATGTGACCATGTTGTAAAGCTAGTCTTTTTGTTTATTTATAAAACTGTAGAATATTAATTAAAGACTCTGGATTATGTTTCCTGGTTTTGGAAGTTGGTTAAATCTGAGGGAGGGATTCTAAAAGTAGATGAAAGATCAAAGAAAAAGGAAATCCACTATATATTTTATGCCAATCAGTCCAAAAAAGTCCATGTTTATACTCTTCAAAACGTTTTTTTTTTGACAGGCAAGCCTAGAGTTGGTATCAACTTGGTTAGAATCTTTCCATGGTTGAGGTTTCAACTATTGAAAACTAGGTCACAATGGTCAATTTGAGTCTGGTTGCGAATCGAGTCTGGTCGTGCAACGTGTGACCGGCTTAGCTTAGAAACTTTTCAACCTTGATATTGATAGTTTGATAGAAAAACGGTGGTGACAGTCGCTCACCTGTACGAACGGTAAACAGATTGTATCTTCAGGGCTGATTGAGACATTTTCTCTGCCAACAACTTCTGGTATTCCAGCCGTTCTTCGAGAAAAGCAAGTTTCTCTTCTTTTGTCTTTGCGTCCAAAGTTTTTATGTCGTTCTGCAAACAGGAAAGCATCATTTCAATTTTTTCAAATTCAACATGCTTAAACATCAATTCAAATGTTTGTCAAAGAGATGTCACATCAAATTGATACTTCTATAGAAAACACAACTTCAAATTAAGGGGTCGCCAAAAAATTTGGGAGAAAATTAAAAACTGCGGAAATCTTTCAGAAGAAATTTGCAAATCTTGCCCGTAAATTACTTGACTTCAAAATGGGAAAAAATATGACCATTTTGAATCATTTCAATTTTTTCTCAAATGTGAGGGGAAATATGAAAGAAGTTACCTCCTTGGGAAACTTCCAAGATAGATTTTGATTGACTAAAAAGAATTTTAGTAGTTGTCTTAAAATCCAACATTCCTGAAGTAATAGTCTTTTTCTATAAAGTGTTATAAATGTTCTTGTTGGCTTTCACAAAAGTTACCAGAGAAAAATTCCGAGGGGATGGGATAGACAGGGTAGGGGTAAGGTGGGGTAAGGTGGTGGGGGGGGGGTTGAATTTGATGACAGTTACTACTAGTCTGGCATGTCCTAATTACAGTTTAATGAATTTCATGTCACCAAAAAAACATTGATGTGATATTCATTTGCAAACATCCAACCCTAACCCTCTTCAAGCCCATATATATTGCAGCCTCCTCCTTGAAAGCTCCCATCCACATCCTCATCTTCATCTCGATTCGATACTGACCTCATACTTATCCAGATATTGCCGAGAGATTTCAATCTCTTCCTCTAGTTTTTCTTGCATCTTCGACTGTTCGATCTGCAACAGAGAAAAATATAACTCAGCAAAACTTATTTTTATTATATATTTCTTTGTAATTGTTAAATCATTAAGTAAGAACTAGTCATAGGCAGATCCATAATGGCTCTCCAATTTCTCGGCCATGTTACCCTCTCCATCCTGCGCACTCCACCCCTCCCCCCTCCCTTAACACCATCACCAAAGAATAGCAGGAGTAAAGTGTAACAGGAAGTTAAACCCACCTGACACGTACAATTAATTATAAAAAAAACTTTGAATCCTCTCACCATCCTCCTTTCTGCCAGTCTTTGTTGCTCTTCGTTATTTTCTCGTCTCCGCCTTGCTCTGTCTTCCTCTGCCAGCTTCTCTCTCCTGACCCTTGACCTCTGGTTTTCCTCATAG
The DNA here is from genome assembly GCA_020650975.1 of Apostichopus californicus. Classification (NCBI taxonomy): domain Eukaryota; kingdom Metazoa; phylum Echinodermata; class Holothuroidea; order Aspidochirotida; family Stichopodidae; genus Apostichopus; species Apostichopus californicus. The sequence continues at coordinate 20,386 of JAIPMN010002538.1, forward strand.
TCTTCCTTGTACTCCTGAAGTTGTGAATTGAATCGTTCTTCAAAGTCCCTCACCGACCGTTTGGCCGTCTCCTCAAAACGTTGAATTGGTTCCATGTATGGCTCTAGGATACCCGGGTCTGCAGGTAAAATAAAAACAAGTCAAAAATTAAAGAAATGTAGTGAGCTCAAAGACTGAAAACCTTGTAGACTCAGTATCTTCGAAAGCAAAGATTGGATGAACTTCATACTCAGTTTACAAACTGCAGATCTTCCTTAGTGAGAAGAAGAAGTTTAATTTTTTTTTTTGAGGTAAAGCTCATTGGAGGTCATCAAAGTGTGTAACCTTGTAAACTTGACATTCAAAGACCGTGCTTGAATAAGCTTCATATTAGGAGGTATGTGGATCCACCTTAGTGAGAACAAGAGCCCTATTGTTTTCCATAGAGGTTAATTGCCATTAAAGGTCAAGAGAAGTTCACATCTGACAAGTATGTAAACATGGTAACTTCAAAAGCTTGCATGATCTCCATTCCTAGTGTGTCAGTTCACAGTAATGATTACGACATTCTTGTTGCTGTGTTAGTCAAAACCCCGGTGCTATACAATTGTGTGTGAGTGTAACATGAGTTGGTCAGGATATCAGTTACATGCAACCCAACACAATGCAGTTTTATCTTAACCCAACCTATTTTGTTTCCAATTACTAAGAAATTAAACCAGTTTAATTATTAACCAGTTACAAATTACTAAAAATTTAAACCAGTAATTAAACAAACTTACCTGCCAATACAAGCTGATTGCCTTCCTCTGATTTGGGCTTTCCAGATGATGGGCCTTCCAGAGCCAACACTGGGCCATCTTCCGTGTCGTCCCTTCCCTCAAAGAGTGGGCCCTCCAGGGCCAGGACCTTCACCTCTGGTCCTTCCAGAGCCAGAGGCTTTGTGTCCTCTTCATCTTCAGCAGCCAACTCTTGGATGACCTGGCAAGAAAAAAAGGAGAAGAAGAAAATCTGGGACTGAGGGACTGAGAGGAACTTTCTGGTCTCATTGAGGTGTACCAAGGACCTGAAAAGGACTAGCCTAGTCTTGAGGTGTGCCTAGGACCTGAAAGGGACTTGCAGGTCTGAGGTATGCCAAGGCCACAGCAGCTTGGGTTCACTCCTGTCCGATACATGCAGGTTGTGAAGTGAAAACTGAGCGATAGTCCACTTCAGTTTTTCACTGACAGCATGGCTGTATTTGAAAAGGTCATCTTAGTTACATTTCTGTCACATAGACTGGAGGTTTACTAATACACATCTGATTAAGTCTATGTTACATGTATCGATACAAGAGTGTGACAAATCTCACACTGATGACAATTGCAAACAGGTTCGACAGAGGCTCACAGAGCATACAAAATCACCTGATACATGATTTGAAGTACAGTGTATCTTAACTTTGTCAATCACCTCTTCACATTTACAGATCTTCTAAGTTATACCAACTTTTTTAAGGAGGATTAAGGGGGCAGTGGGAGGGAAATGGGAGGGGCAGTGAGAGGGGGAGAGTTAGAAGGAAGAGAGGGGAGAATGAGGCAGGAAGGGAGAGGCAGAATGATAAGTCTCAAATATTCAAGTATTTTTAGATCATTTAGTTAAGGTTAAACAACATTCCAACTCAAAGGAAACAGCTTAGAAACTTTGACAGTACAACTTCTTACGACTTCCAAAAATACTGTTATCTACATAGTGAAAGCATAGCACTCTCAGCTTTTACTGGCCCGGGCAAGCCATCAACACTACTCTCTTTTTTTTTCTTTTTTCTTTTTAAATGTATTCATTTTTGACACTTTAAATGTTGCCAGTATATAATCCTGAGAATTTGTCACAAACTTTTGAAAGTCAAACTAACCTACTACAAATTCATTTACAAAATGTCAAAAAGTTGAAAATTTGACACAAAACTTGACGGATGAATGGCTCATTTCGCACCTAGTGGAGGTCTAAGAAAGAGGCCATTGAAGAAAAATTCAAGAGAGTGATGAAAGTGACACCGAGTAGAGAGTTCTTGTTTGTAAAAAGATTGCAAAATTAGGTTGTTAGTTGTAACGGAAAGAGTGAAAGGTAAAGTGAGAAATGAATGAAGTGCACACACCTCATATCTAACACCTCCAGTGTTTAATAGTCTGTTTTAACATAAAATTTGATTGTATTAAAACCAAACTATCTTAAGGAATTTCAAAGAAATTGGTTCCTCCCTTGCATAGAAATTAACAGTGTTTCTCCTATTTCTGGTTGTTTTGTGACTGGTTGTTTTGTGACTGGTTGTTGTGACTGTGTGACTGTGACTTGTTGTTGTGACTGAACGGACAGTCAGGAGGAGAAAAGAAGCAATGATTCAGCTTTTGGGGTTGCTGAGTTTCCTGAACTTAGAAATATCTGACTTCACTTGTTAAAAGCTGCACTTCAGGATGGGAGCGGGAGGGGGGGGGGGGTAATAAGGGAGTGAGGGTGGGGTAGGGAGTTGGAGTTGCATTTAGGTGAAGAGTTCACGACTTTTTGACTTTAGGCTTTGTTAAACCTGACAGTTCCTCTTTGCCACCCGTAAACTGTTTCGTATAAGTTTTCAGATGCTACTGCTAAAATAATGTTCATAAACTTTTTCAATCTTTGATGGTCTGATAGGCAACACTACCCAGATCAGTGAAAGGTCGCTAAGGACGGGTCTAAAATGTCGGCACAAATTGCAATTGGTAGTAATTTACCATAGATTTGGTTCTCTAGGAAACTTTTATCTTCCTCTGCGAGGGCACAGTGCAATGAGTTGTACAGTATCATTCTTTAAATTATCTATTTCGAGCAATTTTCCAAAGGGAGACAAAATAGTGCCTTTTGGTTGATACGTTTTTGACAAAATGTATATTAATATGTATTTGCCAAAAATATAGTTATTTGCCATGGATCTACAAATGACTTGTCAGCCTCATTCAGCTTTGCTATAATTATGAATTGTTATTCTTCCTGATACACTGATACTATATGGTGGTGGTTGGGGGGGCGGGGGGGAATGAGTGGCATGCTGAATTTATGTAATTTTATTAAGCAGCGGGGTCACTTGAAAGTGACCTTTGACATCCTTTTAATACAATTACATAATCTTATTTCATGAAGAGGGCTTGTATATATATATGTAGATATGTATATATATTTAATATTAATATGAAAGTTGGCCCAAAAGTGGGTCAATTGTAAATGATTTCGCAACAAACATACCCTGTCTCTTAATTCCTCTGGGTCTTCTCCTATCCGGAATGCAAACTCCTTCAATTCTTTCGATTGGTAGAAATATTCTTCCTTCTCTTCGTCGGTCACTAGAAAACAAAACATAAACATGAAACATGTTGGGGATAACGGTGTAATGATACCATGAGACAATAACCCTTGGCAGTATTATTTAAATTGCTGACATAACGGTAGTATGAGACCCTCCCTCTCGCCCCTCCCCCACACCTTCTGCCCCCTCCCCAACCCTCCTCAGTGACATAAAAAAATCAGCTATGACTACTTGTTCTGAATGTTGAGTAGCATGTAATTTCATACATGAAGACAGTCCTATGGCAGCGGTTTGTGCTTTTGTTTTGAGTGTTTTGAGGTAATGACGTTCAGCCTCCACCTGAAGCAGATAGATTGATCTTTGCTCTATTACCACCAACCAATCATGTATGTCCTCTTTAGTTTGCACCTATTTAAAATTGGCCTCTTCTTTTCTGAAGTGCCCCAGAAGTCTCATGGGCCGGCCACTCGGGACCCAAATGGATGATGGCTTTGTTAATCCCTGGATGTGCACTCATGTGGCAAACATTTACGTCTTAATAAACTCACCCGTAAACCATGAATATGCAATGCTTCACCTGGTATGAATATGCATGAGGGACACTTACCTGTCTGGTCACACTCTTAGAGCTTCAAATACAAGTCAACACTTTCAATGGTTACCTTACCGACTCCATTTTGGGACCAACTGTTCTCAGCAAGTGTTAAGGCACCAACTAGAGTGCGGGGTGGGGTGGGGGGGGGGGTTGAGTGCATGTAAGGTAGCATTGCAGTCACAGTTCTAAATATTATTTATATATATTAATATAATATGTTATTATCAGTTAAATCAGTTAATATTAATACGAATATAATATAATAATATATATATTAATATGATATTATCTAAACATTATTAACACCGATGTCAAATAGTGGGTGGGTGATAAAATGTTCAAAATCAACTCAAAATCTTGAGCGACCGAAGTCGCTCGTTTAATTCCTCACGCTGGAAATTGGAGAAAAAAAATAGAAGAAGCCTGGATCTTATTTCTCATTTACTTTTATGTATCTCTCAGTTTGGGGAATAATCGGTAGATTAGGTGACATTGTTGACCAAATACTGAAAGCTGCTTAAAAAGTTAAAACCCAACTTTGAACAAAAAGTGACGGTAACAGTACCATGGATGGCCAAGAATGTAATAAACCATCCAGGAAATGAATCCTCTAGAAGGCTTAGGAGACTAGATTTGTTTGATGGGTTTTGATGAATTTTTCTGTGTAATTCTATACGGAAATTAAAGGGAGTATGCTCCCATATAAATAGTATCGCACTGTACCTTCTACAACTTTGGAGAGAAGTGCGTCACATTCCGATATTTCCTGCTGAATGTCATCCGTTCTGCTTTGCACTCTTAAAATGAACTGATTGATGCATTCTGGTACCTCATTGGTCAATTCCTATCAACAAAATAAGCATATTTAAATAAATGCATAAATTAAAACTTTTTAAATAAAACCCACAGGTTAAAGGAAATCACAGATATAACACTGTAAAAATTATGTTATTTATGTGCAAACTTAAGAAGAAAATCTAAAATTTTACAGAACAGAGTTGACTTTTAATAGTTAATTAACGTGGAAACCAGTCACAGTGACGTACTTTGACACTGATATACATTGTGTTGTATAGGTGTGCAAACTTCAATAACCTTCCTCTTTTAGCTTCTGTACCTGGGAGAAATTCTTCACTAGTGAGCATATGCTTGTGCAGCGTTCAGGGTACCTACTCCCAACAATCAAATTTTTATGCAAACTACCTACATGAAATTTATGTAATTTTTTACAGACTCTGTTTTTAATTTTGAGAGCACATGATGAGCAAATTTTGGGTGTACCTGTGCGTGTACTCTATAGATTGTTCTCTACATGTAGACTATACTCGCCTACATTTTGCACTCGTACTCATGATGCTCGGAGGAAACAAATTTCATGTACTTGTACTTGACTTGTACTCAAGGCTTTGTACCGATTCTCCTTGGGACTTTGCACTTGCACAAGTTTATTAACTTTTATTAATTTTTACCGACACTACAAGTCTGGTAATCGCATATCATCGTATGAAGTTAAACCACAGTATGCTTCTTGAGTTATTGTGTTTGCAAGGTAAGGTGCCACAAACACACACACACAATGACATCAATGCAGTCCCCTTGGGCAAAGAATGAACAAATGGTTGACTTTTGAAAATGCTTTCAATAGTACAGTCACTTGGCAACTCATGAAATGTACATACAGTGTTTAACTATACAGTGAATAATTAGTCACTTATCGCATAAAGATATGAGTACTGAATGTTGGAATATTGAAGATGGGTGGGTGAATTTGGGCGTCGAGGGACAGTACTCTAGACTTCACAAGATGGTCTGTAATTGGTTGAAATGGATGCAGAGAAATTAGTCAACTTTGAACTATCATGGAAGCTGACCAGTTACCTGGAAAATTTCGATAATTTTCAGTTAATTTGTTATTCTTAATTGTACATACTTTTAGAACAAAGTTAATATTGAAAGCCCTTTTATTCCAGGCTCCTCCAATAAAATGACAATATCAAATCGTCTGCTTGCAATGTCCCATGAAACTCTGCAGCTGCCTGTTGTAAATACCAGTAGCAGGAAGTATGTATGGAGGACACTGGTGTACTGCCTTCGTACTTTTGTATACAGTAGCATTGGTACAATACCTTTTACCCAACAAAGCTAACTAAATAAATAACAACCAACCTACAGTGGCCTTTGATGCACCATGATGTATATGGATGAAAAGAACAATCCGGGTCTAAACAAACACTACTTTCTTTGGAAAGAATAGATTTATTTAAATTTGTAATAGAGTTGTAAGAATAATATAGAAAGGTCAAATACAATGATATTGTTCTTGTGTCTCAAACACAAAACTTTGAGAACTGAGGTTACTACAACAATCCTTCAGTCCCTCCACTCTTTGAGAATGCAGATATACCTTGCCTAATTTGCATATTACTCCAACTGTCACTACGTCCAATAACTGGCTCTGATATTTACCATCTCCACCCCTTTAAAGAAAACTCTGTCTGAGAAGGGGTTTTTTTTTTTCTTACCAAAGAAAAAAAAGGTCAAAAAATTATATAGTGCCAGGCAATACACAAGTCATTCTTTATCAGAGCTTACCCTTATCCCTCAAGCGAGAACCGCTGAAGCAAAACACCAGCAGTCAACTCTGTGAACAATGGCCATTGTTATATTCGAGGTCGCACCTCTTTTGTTGATGCTTATCTGTGAGGTTCACTTCACAGTAGACTGTAGCCAAACCCTGGATATTATTATTTTCATTCACAATTCATGGAATAAGTTAAACACCCTGCCTAATCTACTTAAACCTGACGTGTACACAGAGGACATATTCGACAGACTTCGTCTTTGTATTAATTTGGTAATCAGATAAATAAGCAGTCACAAATTCTAAAAAGGTCTCTTTTTCCTGACGAAATCTACTTAAACAGCTCAACAGTTTATACTGTCGCTTTAATCCGCCTGGCATTAATGATTATCGGTCTGATGTTGCCAAATATGTTACAACACTTTAGCAGCCAAAAATTTACAGCATGGGAAGCCCTTGTTCGGCTTGTGACTTAATTCACTTGACGTCGTCGGGGTGGCTATCAAAGGTTATAAACAGTTTAAGCTCAGTTTGGGGATTTTTTTCTTCTTTTTCTTTTCAATCTGGAGGACCATTTCAGATGGAAACGCCCACACTACTTTGGTCCTCCTTGTTGCTAGGTCTCTTCGCTTGTTATCCCTTCACCTTTATACACTCGAGCATATTACTGGTTCGAAAAATATACGTTTATTTCGAGGCTTTAATCTCACAGCAGTGTAGTCACATTAGTCTTTATACCAGGAGGCATCATTTCAAACATTACAGTGAAACAGAAAATTTTCAAATTTAAAACTTGGCTGAATTGATATTCTAATGTGAGAATTAACTGGGCGATGGAATGCTGAGGATGGACCTATCAAATTCTCCCTTCAGTGTAAAGTGAGTAAAAATCACCCATTGGTGTAACTGTAACAATAACTATAAAAAATAAAATTGTAAAAATAATAATAGTAATAATATTTGGTCTTATGCAGCGCATGATACGACCTGAATGGGTTCCTCTACACGTTTTACAGGTGCACAATTTTATGTGACTAAGTAATAACATTGAGACCAAAAGAATAGTTTTTGATGCCATGGAACTCTCTCCATCTCGTTCATTTTTCAAGTCGTCACTGAAAACAAGATCTGAACATTGTCAAGAACATGACAACTTCTGATTGGTCTGCTGTTTCACATTAATGTTCCGCTTCCGAAAGCTTTGACTTTTCACAGTGTTGTGTAAATGCACAATGAGTGTCGTTCGGAAGGATCCATACAGGCCCATACAGTGTTCTTTATTGCTACTATTATTGATTCATAGCTAACACACTCATCAACTTTCACTTGGTATTTAAACATACTTTACGGAGATGCCTTTATAACCCGATCCCCTGCAACCTTAGTATGGGTAATGCACTGTGGTTGGTAAAAAAGATTTGACCCACAGTAAAAACATTTAGCTCTGTTTTTAAAGTGTAATTATGTTTTAACAAACATAAGAATGTAGAAAGTAGAAATTGCAACTACTTCACTCTTGTGAAAGCTTGTTCATCGCTACATGCATCTTCGTTTAGGTTTGATATGCTGCTTAATTCGGTAATTAAATCCACGTAACATCTGTTTTTGTTTAAGTCTAAAAAAACATTTTCTCAAAGATTGGACTATCTATTAAGTGTGTATGGTTTTACAAATTCAGTAGTATAATAGCATTAACATTAATGTTCACCAAGGTTAAAAGCTAGTTTTTCATTTCATCGGTCATTTATTCACTTTCTGGCTAAGAATGAATATTTGATACAAAAAAAACCCCCAAAAGTTTCTGAAAGTAATCAAAGAACTAAAAGTCAGTCAACTGCTGAACAAGGTTACCTTTCGGTTGGTGCCTTCAAGAATCTGACCCATTTCAACATAGCAGCTTGATTGTCGATGTTGATGACACATCAAAAGTTAATCATTCTACATAAAGAGTTGACAGATTTCAACTGGCATTTATGGCCTATTAAATTAATTCAAAAACTCTATAAAACAGTTAAAAATGACTGAGTGGTGTCTACTAAATGCTATTGTTTCTTTTTCATTTTGGGAAAACTGTTCAAGTGTTTAATGCTGCCATTAAATGTGGGATAATAGCGACTGTTAAGTGTAACTTTATTTGTTGTTATTATCAGATTATAATGTAAGTCTGACACTACACAAGGTCTTCATGCAGCTGTGAAACCTGAAACTATTGTGACAACACTATGGTGGTCTGGGTTTCTCACCTTCACTCTAAAACTCACATAAAATCAAACCAGGACTTGCTTGACTTCACCACCTGCAAAGGAGGTCCTCAGCTATTAGGGAAGGAAGGGACTCCCCTTAAATTAGGATCCCCAGTGATCAGAGAGCTCGCTAAGGACTGGAGAGCTGGTCTGCGGTAACAGCAGTCACTGGGACATAGAGGGAGTTTTCCAGCCCTGTGGGTGATGTAAATGAAGCCCACGATTTCAGGCTATCAGGTCTCTTGGTTTTATTCCCCCCTCCTTCCATCTGTTGAAAATAATCTGTTTTTATTTTTTCTATTTCTTTGGCATCATCCTCTTTCACAGGTTAAAGTAGTTATATTATTTCTCAGGTATCTTCAGATCCCACATGAAGTAGCATGAGTACAAGCAGGGTTGTATCCCTAAACACAAGGACGGTCAGAAAAGAAAAAGAGTAGTCTCCCCAATTTGACATTGATCATGAAATAGGTCAATTGGATAAGATTAGATTTGCGATGAGGTCTAGATGATAACTAGGGTTGCAAGGATGATGGCGGGAGGATGGCGGGAGGGTGTGAATGGAGGGTGTGGATGGATAGGGAGGTGTGGGGTTATTAAAAGCTACAAAGATAAACTGACCTCAGTGTCTCCTTCATCACCTTCCTCATCACTGCTAAGGGTATCTTCCAAATCCTCAATATTTAGTGCATCTAATTCTCTCTGAATTTCCGCCTCTATTTCTGCATCTTCGTCTCCTTCATGGCTTGCCATCATGCTCTCATGCTGATGAGATTACTTACCTAAATCTTCTGTTGAACAAAATATATAGAAAATGCTTAATACCAACACTATTGTAATGGAATAGGAGAATGCAGGTTTTAATAGGATTTATATCTGACAATCACAACATTAGTCTTGTCTTGTGTGTGTGTGTCTCTTTTCGATAACCCGATCATCTTTGCTGCTACCTTGAGCAAATGTGGTCTCTGGCTTAGATAACAGTCTTAACGGCGATTCCGTGTAGATGCAAGGTCTTATGTTAAACTTTCACTTTCTGAAACAGAATTCCATAAGTAGTAGATTTTGGTAGAAAAGTAGTTACATTTTGAAGTTTTGAAGGTTTTAGATTGGACAAATTCAAATATCCTGATGAAATTCCTACTTTTGCTGAGAATGTCCATTTTTGCTATTTCTTGGTAAATTTTGATAAAGGAAGGAAAAAAGGGGAAATATACACATACTAACAGTTAATTTGAAGGAAATCGCAGAAAGCAATTTTCTGTTGATATTTTAAGGTACCCTTACTCAAGTTTATGTATTTTGCTCCTTAAACGAGAGTCGTAAAGTACACTGCATTGATCTTTGAATTACTATGTCCCATACAAGATACATTTTATGTTTTTTCATCTGCACTTACCAAACTATATGATATTCCATTTCCTTTCATATCCTCTGTTTAGGTCTCATTTAATCCTTACAATTGCTGCAAAATGTCTTCCATTTTAATTAAAATTTTACCATTAATTAATGTCTGTGACATGTCGTAAGTTCTGTACCAGAACTTAAGTTGAATTTTGGACTTAATTTTCTAGCCGAGGTAATTACAAACCAGGACTGTAAATACTTGTATGTAGGTCATAACAAGTTTAATCCTCAAAGTTCAATGAACTCTAGAACTCTTCATGTTACATGTACAGTATTTCATTAAATTTACTGCTGAACAAATCTGTAGAAGTTCAACCTCTAAGAAGTTGATTTGTAAACATTATACCATTCTTAATCAAAATATCCTAATATAATAATTCGTACTTAAATTACTATTTTTCGTTGACAATACATAACTATGAAATATTCGCCTTGAATTAAAATAAAATACTGTGTTCATCAATATCGTTAACTACAGCCATTTTTGTGCATGAGGGATGTACATCAATAGAAATGACAATGGTGAAAATGTTTTATTTAAAAACTTGAAAGTTATATTTCCTAATATATTTGAACAGTTATGAAACAGGATGAATACATCTTAATTATCAACCATAAAACAAGACCTCAATCACATTCAGATCATTCAGGGGAGGTCACCAAATGTGCATGAGGGGCAAACTTTTCTTTTTTCTTTGAGGGACAGAAAATATGTCCTAACTTTCAAATCAAATTATTTTAAAATTTCTATTGAAATAGGACCTTTGACCTATAATGACTAGCATTTGTGGGAGAAGGGAAAGAATTTTGAGAGGACAGCTTTGGGCTTTAGGAATGGCAAACAGTACGAGCCTACCATGCAATCTATGTACAATAAGCTGAATCAAGAACTGTTGCGCCTTTATTGTTAATGTACAGTAGTAGTGACAATTCTGTACATTACTTATAAGAACAAGCTAGTAGGCAAGCCACAATGCATAGTACTATGTTCTTTGCTGTTTGATAAACTTGAACTGATTACAGCATACAGGTTTCAATGCTTTTCTCGCCTTTAATACCAAGGGTTATGTACTGTGTATATATATACTGTAGGGCTGACCAATTGTACGACTGCTTGTAGATCTAAATCAAAATCCTACTTTGGAATATGCAGTAACTGCATCTATACTATTAGATTCTATAGTACAGTTTATATAGTACTTGATGTTCTGTGCATTGTAGTCCTTTTGCTGAGATGACAGAATATTCAGATAGGTTGACCCCACCAATTAAAAATTTAAAAGACTCTAATTTGCATTTGTTAGTGAGATCCAAATGTTGTGTTGTAAATGTATACAGAAAAATGGAAAAGGGAGTGGATACTGCACAGTTTTCCAAATGTTAAGTGTATGGACAAATTGTCCCATACGACACACATTTTAGATGTCCCGTACAACATACTGATTTATGGACTCCACCCAGTCAATGAGAAATAAAGGTTTAAATTAGTTACACCAATATGTTGTGAATTAAATTAAGGCAAATAAATGGGAGTATCTGCAGCCACTTCACAGAACTTTTCAGTTTCTGCAAAAAAACAAAAAGTCATGTCCGTGAAGTGTTCCATACGAAATGTAACTATTTCTTAAATATCCTACAAAGAATGTTGAACACTTTAATTGTAATTAGTATACTAAGGGTACAACCTCCCTACTCACTACCTAAACTATGGAACATCATAAGCAAGTAAGATTGTGAATTAGATAATGTCTCCGAATTGTACCGTACCCATATGAAATTGCCCTCTGTTTTTCTAGTGCTTTTTTGTGAGGCCTAGCCTAAATCATTCAAGTTTACCACTTATGCTATGACTACTACTACAGTTCTAGATGTTGTCTAAGACTACCATCAATGATCCAATTATTGATTATATGCATACCAACTTACAGTGTCATTGATTAGGCCTAATTTAGGCCTTCATCTATCAAAATGATTCAAAGACCTAAGTCTCTTGGAAGATTCGCGCAACTGGTATATTACATAAATACGCAATATCATTATGACATACACTTCGAAATGCTTATAAAAGTTATGTCTAACAACGGCACGATCGAGATCTTCAAATGACACAAAGGCCATCAAATGTGCATTCTAGTTCAAAACCCCACAAAAATTGCTTCCAGTACTTTTTTCCTCACCCTTCCAACCAATTATATGTTGGTTTCTAACGTAAACATCTGTTACGTACGAATTCATCGAAGAGCTGAAAGTGGAATTTTGTAAATTGAGGGCGCTTTCAAATTTCGCCAGCAGTAGTTAGCATAGCCTTGAATTTTTCAGGGAGCCTTTGGTTTCTCAGAGTTAATCCCCAGAATATATATATGTTATTCAAACATTCGATAATGACATCCAAGAGTCTCGAGTTTATTTTAATTGAACACCCTAAGACATACCAAGTTGATCATGGTTTCCAGGTCGACGTCTCCTAACCTGGACATGATTTAGCCTCTTGTAACCGATAGGAATGATATTGAAGGGTGCACATGTAAATATCATCGTAATCTCTTAGCATTATTTTAGTCTGCGAAAGTAGTGGGACAATACCAACTACTGATGTACATCGATGTATCATAGACAAGCTAACAGGGGTAATAGTTATGTTGTTCACTGTTTGTTTACCATAGTCAGGCGCGTATCCAGGATTTTCTAACCCGGGGGGCGCGAATTACTATCTAAGCGGAGCGCCACCATCGGTTGGCGCGGAGCGTACAAGAAAATTTCTGGTTTTGA
>JAIPMN010002539.1:10862-22300 GCA_020650975.1 Apostichopus californicus
ACTAGTTACCAAATTTGCTGTTTGGACTTACCAAAATGTAGGCCTAGTATTCCGGGGGAAGGGGGGGGGGGATAACAAGAAAATAATTAGTAAAGTAATAAATTAACTGAAGCAACAGATAGCACTAGCTATATATGGTTAAAGGTAGTGGCTTAAAAGTAGATATATAGGGACAGGTACAGTAAGTATTGTAAGATGTATAAAAGAAATTTGGATTTGCAAGCCTTGGTTTGTGACTCTGAAAATGTCACCTGATCAAGCATGTTCCATTACCTACAACATTGTTTTGGGAGTGTGTTATCACTGAGGACTATGCTGTATGAATGTAACGGCAATTAGAAACGTCTACCAGCTGATGGTAATTAAGTTAAGAAATAAACTTGCCATATGAAATCCCTGTTTAAGTTCCTTTTCATAATAATTTTGTTTATGTTTTCAGATAGTGCCTCTTGTCTTAACTTTAAACAGATTATTATGTTTAAAAAACTTTGTAACCACATTATATCAATGAACTATAGATATAAATAAAACCACCTGTTGTCATGTTCTATAGACAATAAAAAATACATAAAATAGACTGGAACCTTGCCTACAAACACTTTTTAAAACTAGTTTATGGAAGGAAGTAAAACATGCCGATAGACTTATAAAGTCTTGTTGTTTTGGCAGAACATATTTGTGAATGTCCCTGGAAAGATTGAAGCACTAATGCACAAAAGATGTGTAACATACCTGTAGTTAAGCAAACATGATACACAATTTAACCTTCGATTAATATCAGTTAAGTGAGAGAAACATGCTGGCTTTACAATTTTGTCCCAGTAAAATCACAAGGCAGGTAAAGTACTTTCAACTGAAATTTCTAAATATAGAGCTGTTTTTAGAAACAAGATCAAATAGAATAACTTTTAAGATATCTTGGTTTAACAAACAAAAATAAACCAAAAAATCTTGATATTATGAAACGAACACTTGGTGCTGATCTTTAAGTTTATTAGTACATTTAAGGAATAATACTTTCGTAAGAATGAAGATGAACAATTACAGTAGATGGTTTACGGTTAAATATGAATGCCTCATATATAACATTAGAATATTTGTGGAGAAAACTTGCTACTTCTATGTGGCTTTAACGATAATGAGATGAGCTACATAATAACCATCAACGACTCAGAGGCTAATTAAAATGATTGAACACTCTCTGAGATTCATAATTTCACATCTTGCAAAGAAATTTATATTAATTCAGGATGCTGACAAAATCATTAGTAGTGAGTCATAGTATATATGAATTTATAATGAAAACACTCCAAAAAACAGGGAATTTATATTAATGTGTCTAATTCCTTCTGGGATTGTGTGTGAATTTTATCATGATGTACACTAACCTGAAGATTCTTCCTCGAGATGAAGTGTGTCCCCGACACTAAGAGGAATTTGATGGGGTAAGGATGGCTCCAAATTGAAGATGGCTGAAGAAGGGAAAAACAAACATAATGATGACATGACAGATTTGTTTCTTGTTAATTGAATGGATCTCTATTCAATCTATCATACAGTAAAATGATTTAAGGGAGTTGTACATGCAACTGGTTGTGTACATGATACTCTGCTTACTATAGTATCACAATTAATGGAAGCCGCATTTAAAACATGTAACTTAAACAGACACTGAGATTTCAATCCAATAGTGGCACTGGCAATTGAGATCACTTTAATGTGAATGGCATGATAATGCTTGCACATTGAGAACAGTGCCAATGGGGAAATTGAAAACAGTTTCTTTCTTTATTTAATGTAATCTGAAATCCACCTACCCACCAATGTAAAGCTGCAATCCCCCAATTCTCCAATGTAATCTGCAAGCCCCACCTCCTGCCCCCTCCATTCTTCATAATGTTTTAAATGACATTGACAATATAAGAAAAGACATGTTCAATACCAAAAGTTAAGAATCATATACCACAACATTAAATGACTTGTCAATTTCACATATTCCCCTTTCCTTCCTATCATTCACCACGGCCACTCTGTCTCACACCTTAATAACAGATCTAACATTAGACAACTGCATCTCTGCTTAAATGAAAAAGACTAGATTGTTTACAAAATACTGTAAAAACAATGCAGTTGGTGACAGCAGTCAGAGACGGCATATTATTTTAAATAATATGATATTTTGCTCTTCTCGGTGATAAAATGCTTTGCTTTAAACATTGCCAACAAGGAAAAGTTAGTACCTGGGCTAATGTCACATAGACTTATATGTATACTAAAAGTCTAATCAACTCTAATAAATTACTGGAACAAACATGGTTCGTCTCTCGGAAAACCTCATATCGGTGAGCTTTAGTTGTCCGTACCCTACAGTACTATAATCATTTCAGTCGGACCCTCAGGCTGCTTAAGCCAACCACCCTGCAGGAGAAGGGGCCTCAACAAGTGGTTGGACACCGATTTAATACAATACATGTTTTACACTAATAAACAGCGGTATCAATGAAATAATTATACACGATCAGGAAGACCAACAGAGCTTCCCTGCACAACAGTTTGTTGTACTGTACAAATATCTGCACAAAGTGCAGGTCTCTTCATAATTGTACACAGTAAAGTACAGCAGACAGCAGTTGTACTGTACATACAGCAGTAAGTGATATAATAAATACTGTACAACTCAAGAAAGGTGCATTAAATAATAAAATATCCAGTCTAGGCTTCACACTGGGCTGGGTCAAGACAACCAGGGCAATTATGAAGCCATTTCTGAGGGTTCAGGCATTTTTGTTTTGACCTTAACAAGAAAGGTCACAAATATTCCCACAAAGTTAGAGCACAGTGCATAGCCATTGTGTGTGTGGGTGACCACAACAGGTAATACATATCAGATTTTATGAAATGCAAAGCACAGATGTGTAGGTGTAAGTACTGTATTATGTTATGACTTTCTACTTTTGCAGAAATACTTTAATCCAAATTTCATGGGGTTCAACTTGAAATGGAAACAGTCCTGCACATACAGTAATGATGACTTTGTATTTCACGATTTACTTAGAATCCCTTGACAAACAAAGACTCACCTAACGAACAAATGAAAAAAACATAACTTTAAAGGTGTTTTGAGTACTTTGTTAAGGATTAGAAATTTGCAATCAAAATGTATGGAACCCTTTCTGGTCAAGTTCCAAACACTGAAATTTAAGGAGACTATTTTATTAAATGGTTCCTACAATTTGGATGGCTAAATTTACTCCTGCTGTCAGCTCTACAATTTAACCAGTCAAGTATACAAGCATAACAATATATTCAAAATGATCAAAGTGCTTCACTCAAAGCAATTTTGCAAGATTTTGTAGCACTTTTATGATCACAACCTTAAGTTAACAACTTTTTGCTAAATCACATTAAACACCTACAAATACAGTTTTTTTCATCATTTTCATGCAAAATTGCCTGTAAGTATTAATATATTGTACAATATAGTATCGGTTGCATCCTTTTTGTCTTTGTCCAAGCAGAATCACAGCCAAATCTGCGGGTAACTTGCAGTTCATTTGTTTTATATGTTTATACTCAGTTGATATGAGACATGATCATCCACTTTTAAGGTCAATAGCTTGAAAAGATCAATGTGCAGGTACTGTAGCAAATACAATGCAATCACTGAACAAACAAAATGAAACAAAATTACGATTATGCAAACAAAAATCCCTCACTTCGTTAGCACTATATGAACACAAAACAATAAAACGGCGCACAGCCACAGTAATTGCAATATTTGACTGTGTTTGGTGACTGTTTGCACTACACAGTGTGCATACATGTACTACTGTATGTACATTATAACATAATAAACATATATACAACCCACCAACCATTTGCTCGGTTAATTCTTTAATAACATATGACATTACACCACAGGCACAGCAGTATCTGTCTAATTATAAAAACAGCAGGGAGCCTAATTTTGAAGTCCCAGGTGGGGATAACTACAGCTGAAAGAACAACACTCAATTTACTAGAGACACACACTACATGTACACTATGTCATCTACAGCGCCCACACACGTGCACAGACTCTCAATGCACCCAGGTTACGGCACCGTACGGACGACGGTACTTCTTAGCCTGTGGCACGACTTTGTCACTATGTACAGCAATATAAATATCTGAGTCATTCTCATATATTGTTGACATAAAACCCTAGACTAATTTTCATAGCACAGAGATTTGAAATTTGTAAGATGTGTTGAAGTTTAGCAGATGCTTACTGCCAGCCTACAGGCAGATCATAATGTCATTAGCAGGTATGGTGAATGATGAAGAGAGTTCACATGATGACAAACACACAAACAGTAGGTCACATATATACTGCACTGTAACACTGTTAGTACAACATACCTGACATACTGTAATTTATAACCTTTAGATATGCATGACACATAAGTATATCATTTTTATATAGGGAGAGAGAGAGAGAGAAACTGAAACAAATACAATTTTAAACTGCATCACACAGGCAGGGAGTCTTGATCATGAGTCACACACTGGTATATTGATAATAAACAAGTGTGTCCCAGATTCTTGCATCATTATTTATGAGGACATGTTATTTCCAACTTGCAAAAACAGATGTGTAGTACATAGTGTCTGTATATATATACATATAGATTTGTATGCATGTATGTTACCCTGAAAGATCACTAATTAGTGTAAGTACTCAACCATATACACAAGCTGCTGTCTTCAATACCAATATTGATATATTTCTTACAAATTATTTTCTCTCTTTATAGTTATCACATTCATGTAATTTACACTCCAAAGTAATAAACTTAATTACTGTACACCCAGATCTGTTACCTTGTTCCTGTTCAGATGCTTTGCACAATTTAAAGGAAATATTAAAGATGATTCTAAAACTTTGTAAAAATACAGTTAATATTACAATACACAGTATTACAATATTGTGATGGAAATATTGAAGGGGGTGCTGCAAATTCCCCTTCTTCTCCCAACTCCCAGGGTTATACAAAATTATCCCAACACACCATGTGCTTACCCTGAAACCTTGCAGGATAATTACAGTAATCAAGAATTCTATTGTAGTAGATATATGTTGTGCCAAAAAAAAGCATTTTTCTGCAACATGAAACTGCGGTCAAGTTTTTACTTCAAAAATACTGTGTTTAGTATGTGTACAGTACACGATTTAAGCGTTACAGTACTGTACATTCATTTGCAATGCAACTAATTATGTACCATTTCCTAATTGACTAAAAGATCCTGACACTGTCAATGCAACACAGATGGCTATGATGCATCAACTGAACTTTCTACTCAATAGTCCATAGCCTGCATGCATGATAACTTCTCAAGAAACCGATGTGTACTACATGCCAAGATGAACCTAATTAAACATTATCCTTCAGTAAACCGTGTGCAGAGCAAAGAGCATTCAGGGATTGATATATGTCTTGACTATCTGCTTTGTCTAGTAATCAGGACATCTGTTTCAGCAAATGCAGCCTACAGTAAAGTCTGATCCAAATCAGGTCTCAACCAACGATTGGGGGCAAAGTCTCAAGAATCATTAATTCCCTTTAAATCAAACTATTGAATCATTTTCACAGGACCGACCCATCCATACAGAGTTTAAAGGCTGTTTATACTTTAGTCCTAGGGTTGATTGCATTCAATATTAACTTGGAAGTTTGTTCACATCATAGTACTATTTAATAAATGTCATAGTATAGTACAACTAAAAGAGGCAAATTGATTTAAAATGACAGTCCTCATCCTATGGGTAGCGACCCAATGTTTTTGGGTTGCAAAGGACTTTTGATGGGTCAGTGGCCCTGGGTGCTCAAGTCAGAATTGCACTGTACCCTATTCAAGCCCAGATCGATGAACTTGTGGCAAGGAAGCAGAGCCAACCATTATATTTGAAACCATATTCTACTAATGGCATTGTAGTGATATATGTAAGTGTGGAGGGGGGGGGTGGGGGGAGAGACTACTGGGTCGCAGCTGAATGCAAGACTTTTAGCTTGGTTGAACTAAAAAAGGTTGTGTAAACACTCATTTAAAATACTGGCTTCTTGTGTTGATATTTATTATTTTTCCGCTGTAGATTGATGCAAATTATCTCAGAACAATTTCATTCACTTGTTTGACTTGTCAAGATCATCTCAAATAATGAAGATGAAAACTAAAAACAGAAGTTTTAAAAATTGGTACAAATGTGGAAATGTGTCTGGATGACAAAATGATGAGCATCACTTGAATCAAATATATTCATTAATCAAATTCATTTGTTGAATGTGGGATGGTGTCTAAGTTAGTAGCAAATTCTCATTTTGAGTACTGTAGGTTTGGTCAAATTGCCAATCGAATGCAAAAAGATGGTTCCCTTTGCAATATTGTGCTGTTAGTTCTGAGGAAACTGTTCTATTGAACAGAGCTACTAAAGGAAGTATATTTGGGTAGGCTAAGTTACGTTTCAAACTAAATAAATATAATACTGACACATTCAAGAATCCTTCACTGATTTTTATTTTCCTTTTGAAATCCTCCTCGTTAATTACCAACATTATTCAGGAAGAACCCTTTTCCGACTGTTTTTTACGTTATTCATGAGCTAAGCATAATACATGAAATGAAACTCACATGATTAACTCAATTGTTGTATTTTCTGTTTATAAATGCCTTAGCACTCATAGTGCTACTATACTTAAGATACCATAGGTATGTTTAATATGAAGAAGACTCCTATTGTAGACTGACAGAATGATGAACCTTTGACTTTAAATCTTAGATGTTTTATATCCATACATGTCATAGTATAAGTGGTTGAAAACTGCTATATTTGCATTTGGAAGTATTGACAACAGATCAATACAATTTGGATATTCTGTATTCTCATGGAATAATTTATACTTATTGCATCACAAAATGCTATACAATTTGGTAAAGTTGTTTAAACAAATAGAGAGATGTGTAGCTGTTTACTACACAGGAAAATCTCAGGGCCAGCCTTCTAACATGCTATGCAAAATATGAACCCTTAAATTATTCCCTGATTCTATGTCACAATAAATCCACTGAAGGAAAACCCTGAAATTAACTTTCCAATTTCTCCATTTTGAGCATAACATGTCAACAGCTTTTTAAGTCTGTGTCAGCACTTGAGCAACAATACACAGACACCTCCCAATAATCCTAGATTAAGCTCTGAGTATCCCACCCCTGGAAAGGATGAGATTATAATAAAAGAGCACTCAACTGACAGATTAGGGATTAAATCCTCCTTCAAGAAATCCACAAAAGGGCTCATTTTGGAATCTGTCAGTAGGTGAAATGTTCAAAATTTCAGTATTTTAATTTTTAACAGGTAGATAAAAACTACTTACACATGCATAGCAGCACAAACGAAATCTGTACAATTGTGTGGATATTTCTATTCCACAGAACAAACAAACTGAAGCTGTTTAAAGCAGCTATTTGCGTTTTGTTGCCGTTTTCCCACCTTTTTGACATGTCCATCGAGTTTTTACATATATTCATCACAAAACAGCAAACTAACTTAGATATTGGCCAATTTTTTTTCCTTTTAAGAGTGTTAATTGGTGAGTAATTAAAGACTTCTGCAGATAATGAGTAAAGTGTCTTCCGTCAAATTCCTCATTTAAAATTAATCACGTACAGTTCCCCAAATCCACTAGTTTGTATTCAACCAATCAGTGAATAGCTAACATGTTTATTAATGAGCCGTTGCTTAAAATAGATCATTTTAAAATTCCCCCTATAGTAACACTGCCTCATTTTTCGCCACTGCTATTTCTTCCCCTTTCAAGGTTATTAGTCTGAAATGTTAGCCTGTGTGTTATGTAATCAATTCGCCAATCCTACCAAAGGAAATCAGCATGGAAAAGTCACTTGCACAGCTTCCCGCGATCTACAGCGAGAGCCTATTAAAATGTCATTCATAGAATTTAAATATTCATAGTATGGGCGGGGTTTATTGTGATCCTAACGTAAAATATCTTTGAGAAAAACAAAAGTCAAAGTTGTAATAGATAAGCTAGTTATAATGTTATGGTATCGTGGGGTCAATAAGGTGGAGAAAATTATAGATAAGGAAAGCTAAAAACTGCTTGATAGAGAATAGCAACAAATTTATTTGTTTTACAAATCCGGAATGCTACTTGATGGATACATGGAAAGTCCTTTGTTTTGCAACTGTAGGTGTTTTTTTTTTACGAAACTCGCTGTTCCACTCCAAGAACAAACCACTTCTTTGTGCGGCGCTCAATCAAATACACACTTAGTACTTTGTTTTTATGCGTTGTAATGTTTCTTCCATTCTCAGTCATGCTATCAACATGGCACACTTGAACAGGCGTACTGTACTAGTGTAGTACTGTATTTTACCTACTGCAACATACATAAAGTACAGCAGGAGACATATACACATTCACCCATTGACAATATGCACTGAATATGCACACTGAATTGTAATTTATAGTTGCAACAGCTTCAATACCTTGACTGTCAGAGTTCCTGGTTAGTGTTCAGACCATTTCATGGTTGAAGGTACTTTGTTAAAGCAGTGCCTTTGTGGTGGGTTATGACTAACTAACTAGTTACTAGCAATATGCTTGCATTTTGCTTTGGTTTGAAAATTTCAGTAACTCGGAGTCTCTGACCAAGCCCAAGAATATTTACACATGATCATGTACAGTCTATACAGTAACACATATGGTATTGCAGTTTGCAGTCTGTAATACACCTACAGTATATATTTGTCTATGTAAATACGATGACTGGTACTTAAATAACTACAGAACACAGACACTTAGTTTTATGATACAGGGCAAATCTTGTAATGGTATATCCAGTCTTTTTCTGTTCCAACAACCAAACTCAGCTTTGTAGGTCATCTGACCACTAGATCACATTGTAATTAACTATCCCCAAAACGATAAATTGGTAGTGATACCTCCACCACTCTGGACTCTGGTGGAGATAATGAATTAAACACAATAATAGTTGTAGGCCACAGTATGATCTAACTGATGGAGTTTCACTGGCCCAAAGCTTGCGTTATCTTCACCACCAATCTCTCCTACTGTACAGTGTACAACAATTTTGTACATTCTTTGTCATTCTTTTTCCGAAATCAAGTATAGTTAGTGAATTGTAAAATAAAAACACAATAATAGTTGTAGGCCACAGTATGATCTAACTGATGGAGTTTCACTGGCCCAAAGCTTGCGTTATCTTCACCATCAATCTCTCCTACTGTACAGTGTACAACAATTTTGTACATTCTTTGTCATTCTGCTACAAGTTTTTGAACTTGTAACCAAATTTGCTGACAACCAAAAGTGAGATCTTGTTGTCGAAGCCAATAAATCCTTGAAAATTTGCCCTGTGGAAGAATAATTTTTTTTTTGGGGGGGGGGGTGTATTTAGAGTTATCGGTTAGGTCAAAATGCTTGAAAACTACATCACACTCAATTGCATTGAATCTCCAGAACTCAAACGGTTTGGGTATTTTACAAGCGAAGATACTTGCTGTCTCCGGTCTACATAAGCACTGTAATAATTTATGCTAAGTAGTAGGCAGATCACTACTTTTTCAATGGTAAAATTTTTTAAAGCTCTTTATAGTGGGAAAGAGAAACATGGCTTTTTGTTATCTGTCAAAGAGTACACACATGACAAGCCATCACCATGTCATTTAAGTTCTTCTCTCTTCAGAATTTAAATCTTTTGACTGTCAAGTTTGGAATGAGTAACGATCCACAAGCTGAGTAGTAAAATGCTGGGAGTAATGTCTTCTACACACAGCAAATGCATGCCTAGAATACCAACATTTTTCAAGACATGAGGTACAAAATGTTCAGGCATACATTCAGTTGATGCAGAGTTATCATCAAGGCTGTTTTGATGAGTCCATGACCAAGTTCCAATAGCAGTGAATAATGATTGACACTACTGTACAGAACCCTCCGCTATTTGAAGTATTGTACGCTAAAATTATAATTTGTATAACTTTGCATACATTTGGAGAATTTCTGGACATTTTACCAAGCATTGCTTAAAATATTATTGCACGATTGATCAAAAAGATTCAAAATAAGTTACAAACTTAACAAATTAAATTTTTCCAAAACAAGTATAGTTAGTGAATTGTAAAATAAATTCATCCAATTGTAAACATTTCGTTGCTGAGCGACTTTGTATAGATTAGGACTAATGCAAAATTCAAATCTGAAAGTTGAAAAATATCTGTGTATTTTTCTTTGCTCCTTTAATTAAAACTTCTGCCAGTTGAACTGTACTGTTATATGCTAAAAGTTTTTGATATCAAATGCTATCAAAGATTTAACAAAACATACCAACAATGCTTAGCATATAAATGCTAACTTGCTGAACAATTTGACAAAATACAACTAAGTACTGGTAGCACAAACCCAAAGCCTCCTTTCTAAATAATTCAAATTACTGTAAGTACAGCTTCAAAACGGAATTTTCCTAAATGAATCACATTCGTGTGTGTATACTATTTAACTGTAAAAATCACCAGGTGTATTGATAATAGTTACAGTATCAATGGGTCTCAATATCCTAGTATTAAATGAAAAATGATAATAAAACTTTAATGCATCTTATCAGATAAAACTTTAGAATCTAATAGCATGTATGAACAATCCAGCCTTAGTCCTTGTTAAGCAAACCAGTATTGATGATACATCTGTTATTTGTCAACCACAGAATTTAGAAATCATTCTGAAGCGACACACTGCACAATTTGAGTGTCAGATTTATGCATACTGTACCATAGATGTGTGGGTTGACCGGTTGAATATGGGACACACAAAAGAAAGACTATTTAGAAGTTAACAATAAAGAGACTTGACTTCAACAGAATGCCCTTGAAATCTCTCCAACACCTACACAGAAGGTGGGCAAATTTAACCACCTGTATACAGTAGATCTGGAAATAATGAGCACTGCATTGTTCTTTGTTAGTATTGTTCAAGTGGGTGAAATATTTTGGAAAAAGAAATACTGTAACTTTCTTTAGATTTGATCAAGGATGAAATTAAAGGGTACTTCCAGTGTTAGACAAATGTGACACTTAAATGGCAGAGACAAATATTCTACTCTTCAATTTTATTCCAACATAGATCATGTCTGCCTTCTGCTTTATGAGCATGAGTTATGTTGAAGTTGAATCAAATGGCATGAAGACACTGCAAGACATCAACATTTAGATGAGCACTAAGTAGACAAAACATAAGTTCTTTTTGTAAAAGTCCCTGGAAACGTCTACTGTCATTATTCCATAAACCCACCGCCAATCCCCCTCCCCCACCCCCACCCCCCCCCCCCCACACACACATATTCATGAGTCAATGCTCAGTATC
>JAIPMN010002540.1:0-26585 GCA_020650975.1 Apostichopus californicus
CGCCACTAATTTTATCACCAGCGCCACACTGTGGGAACGAGTGTCCGAATTTCGCAATACTCTAGCAAAGAAATACCAGTTCCACAATCACGAAGAATCTTCTTTTTTATAACGTGAAAACAGTTTGCAGGAAAGAAAGTTTGGCGGTGTATCGTAATATAACACACTTCTCCCACCATATCAAGTATATTTTCAGGTGATTTATACCAGAAGATATAGTTTTGGGGTGATTTAAGGCTTAGGTGTCCGAAATTCGAAGTGTCCAGGCTACTAATAATGTGTAACCATGCATAACACAGCAACATCCATATTGTATTATATACATTTTATTACATGTATTGTGTTATATATTATTATATACTGATAGACATTTGAAATATTGAAATAAATTTAAAAAACTTCAAAGATAAAAAAAAAATAATACTTAAATTTTTTTCATCCAACCATTTCATTAACGGTTTGATAAAAAGTTAAGAAGTATTAAATTTGAATTATGACAAGCTTTATATGATAAAAAGTGATTGATTCTGTTCACTTGGTGATAATTCAGATTTTTTTCTTTGACTTTTATAATTTAAACCATGCACTTAATGTAAGAGTATACTGGAATACAGTTTACCTTGTCCCTGCTTGCGTCTTTTCTGGATTTCCAATAAAAGTCTATAATTGCAATAAAGAGCGCCGCTGCTAGTCCAACTATCAATATGTAAAAGATTCCTGCAACGTTACTTAAGCTCAGAGCGCTAGCATTGTCCTGCAAAAAAAAACATAAAATATAAAAAACGAAAGATAAATAAAAGGAAAAGGTGTTCGACCTAAATTGTGCCAACCGAGATGTGGTTATAATAAAACACGTCAACTATGATTCTATAACACATGTCTTTTATTACGCAGAAGAAAATTAGGATGGAACCCCATACCATATAAGTATAATAAGTGTTTTTGAACCGGTAATTGAAAATATATATTTTTTAACATCCTTGTCCCCTCCCACACATCCCCTCTCATTCCCAAGTGAGCGACTGACATCAACAATATTGTTTATCCGTGTTGTAGAAAAATTTACAAATGTACGATTTAATAACACACAACTGCTGTACGGCGTCTAAGTATATGCTGTCTTAGGATTAAAAGATGCTTTGTCCGAGACTACGTACGAGCATAAGAACAATGACTACCCATTACGTCATAACTTCAGGCCATTATGGGTTTATTTGAGCAAATATAGGAGATTCAAGGCGTAGGTGTATTTTGCACTTGAACCCATAACACCCTATTCGATCTATACTGATAAACGGTTGTCTCGTATTCACAGTACAAACTGATCAAGTCATGTACATTTGGGTGTGGAGAGGTGTAACATGTGTTACGGTGTGATAACACACTTCAGTTTTTACTGACTAACGGTTGTCTCTTATTTACAGTACAAACTGATCAAGCCCATGCATTGGGTGACATAAACAATTTGCTGTGACGTGTAGTATTCTCCACATACCTTAGCTGACTCTTGGCATTTGCCTTTATCAAACCACCAGGTTTTACGTAACCTGGCCAACGTTCCATCTTCTCTGAGCTGTAAAATCGCTAGTGTCAATTGATCCCTTTAATGAAAAGAAGACATTTACAAAGAATCTTTGTAAAATCTACGTGAAACTGTGTAATAATGAAACGAAAAATGCTCGTATTATGACGTCACAAAATGACAATTCAGATGTATTCAGAACGTAGCAAGGTGTTCAATTACCACAAAGACTATTAAGCATTGAAACCAAAGATAGATTTGCTTCCACTTAATTGTTGGACAAATTAGGTAACATAGACAACCTCTTTGCTCTTGTGAGGGGTATAGTGGATGGGTGGGTTGGGGTGCGGGGGCAGATGAGAAGGGGGAATCAGACGGGATATGAGGCTAACGTAATAGTTTCATGGTAGCGACAATCTGACCACTGAAAGGAATGCAACATGTTTAAGCTTCTGGAATCAAGTCCTTCTCAATTCTCAAGATAGCCGAAAGTCATGCTTAAGATGCAACGGCTCACCTCAGTACCTCAAAGCCCTCGTACCCTCTCGATATTCCAATCCCGTAGCTTTTTGAGTCGAGATGTTGCGGTACCATGATTGTATCACATGGCTTCTGTTGACTCTCGTATTCGTTGATGGTAGATTCCAACAAGAATGCGTACTTGCCGTTCCTACGACGTACCTCTGCTATGCCGTCCTCGTTACTATCCTTATAATTATCCTCGTGTGCTTGCATATATGTGAACATATCTCGATAAAGAGGAATCTCCGATTGCTTCAAAAGAGAGAAATATCATAAAGTTTTATTATATAGGAAATGATCATCGACACTTGTTAATTCTCAGATTCAGTCCAGAAAGGTATGCATTAATTGAGTTACAAATGACCAAATGAGTTCGTGTCATAGATTCACTTGACATTAGTGACCTCGTCACATAGTGACATAATATGCTCAAATATTCAAACCTGAAGCAATCCCCAAGACGATAGAAGTGAATAACAGTATAGCAAAGTGGTAATTTGTCATTGGTTTTGGTAATTGGTAATTTGGAAATCAGACACATTAGGTATGAGGATTGATATGAACTAAGAGTGTAATTCAATTCGCATCGTTTTGCTGCAAATTATTTTGGTATTGAGAGCGTGGTGGCCAATTGGCTAAGGCGTCGGACTCGTGATCCAAGGATTGCTGGTTCGATTCCTGCCTAGTTCATTACGTTGTGTCCTTGGGCAAGATGCTTTATTTCACTTGCCTCTCTCCACCCAGGGGTTAAATGGGTACCTGTGAGGTAACTTGTCATTGGGCGCAGTATATAACTGCTGCCGACTGGAGGGATTGTCTCTGGGACAGGTTATCATTGACCAGGGGTAATATAACGTCTGTAAAGCGCTTTGAGACCTATCGCTGGTATAAAGCGCTATATAAATCGAACATTATTATTATTATTATTATCTAGTATAGGATAAAAAGACATATTGTGAAAATTGGCAGTCAGTCATTTATCCTTGTTTGTTTTATGGCAGGAAGATTTGATAATGTTTTATCATTTTCACTACCACTAAAGATATAATAGACGCAGATAGCTTCAGGCTCAACAAGCTCCTTTATTTCTTCTTTTGCGTGGTTAGATCGCTTGAAGCAGCCTTCTGTGTCATCTTTATTTAGTTTTGTTTTTCATATTTCCTTGAAGCTACTCTGAAATTCTGAAATCCAATACAATGTAGCTCTTTGCCTTGACTGTATAGTCAATATATAGTTTATTATATATATAGTTGATTGAGAGCAATGAAATAAACGTCGACCATTTTGAAAATTTTGCAAATATGTTTCGTTTTACATTTGATTAATATTAACATGAGAACGTGTGTAGGCGACGAAATGTTGCTCATGGAACAATTAAATAATCGTTCATTAACCTGCTTGCCGTGAATATAATGTTGAAGGGTCTCATCTGTGGTTAATTGTATCTTTTTTGTTATTACAAACTTGGGAACGTTATGAAAGAAACAATACAGATAAAACACCAAAAGCTGTTTTAAAATGAACAAATGTAGCCAATCGATTGTAAAGTAAAATTATTTAAGGCAAAAATCCATGGTTAAATATATAGACGGACTTAGATGATGACGTTAATTAGTGCGTTAAGTTTTCTTTTGATGTTTCGTTCACTTTTTATTCGCTTCACCTCAAATAGCTGAAACGTGGCTCCCGTTCTCAGAATTCCGTAATCTATGTCAGATTCTTGTAGTTCTTTGGCGCTGTTAATCGGAGATTCCATTCTTTCAACGGTTAGAAAGGCGGCGAGATTGGCGGTGTATGAAGATATCAAAATCAGAGTGAAAAACCACCATACCCCACCGACAATTCGTCCTGCCAGAGATCTGTATGAAGGAATAATGTGGGTTTAAATTATGGGCGTCGGTTTGGTTTTCAAAGTGGGATGTGATGAGGGTGAGAGTGTTGATGGCGACGGAGTCATATTGTAATCGACATGGAGTTTACCTGAGTTCCATCCTAAGCGAGGTTGGCAAATATCTCGTTAATGGGCAAGTGTTGACCAACCACCAAAATATTTAACAAGCCCACTAAACACACTTTGAATCACTTGATTTTAGAGCAGTGTGTGGATGCTTTTGTGGGAGTGCAGGTGGTAGAAAAAAACATCTAAGCAGTGTCGTCCAAAAGACAGGGAGGCATTGCTTTAGTGATGTTCCGTTAAGGGCTCCACACCAACGTAAGTGTTGAGAGGAGGGGAGGGGGAAAAGAAATACGTTAGCTCACTGAAAATGTAGGGGAGGGCATGTCCACCCGTTCCCCTCCCCACCCCCGCTTCTATCACCTAGACGTCCATATAGTCAATTAATGTTGATATTCTGAAGTACTCAACGGATTTTACGAAATAGTGGCTTGACAACTTTCATATATCATTAACTATATATATATGTTATATGTGTTAACATATAAATCACGACTCTTCATGTTTCCTGTGTGTATGCCTTTTTTTTTTATTATTTTTTAAAAATCTTTTGGGTCAAAAGTACCTTGGCGTAGTATCACCTCCTTGCTGCATCAGAGCTCCAAGAGAAAACCAAACACTGTTTGAAAAACTGAAATTATTCATCCTCTTCTCAATACCCATTGGTTCCATGGCGTTTGGATCGTCAATGGGTCTTGGAATACTGCAACGATGTCCGTTGGTTTGTACGACCTCCTGGTTTGTGATATTTGGAGGCAAAATAATATTTTAAAGTTAATGTTCGGGATTTGGGGAATGCATCGAAGGTACAGTTAGCGCATTTGTTTAACTGTATGGAGAGAAATGATCGGTGTTTGTATGGTGTTGGTACTTCAAGTGTGTAATTTATACCTACGCAAGGGGTATACTCAGATTGACTACATACCTGTGTTGGTAGCGAAATGATGGGTGTCTGCATGGTGAAGCATACTTACAATGTGCTCCAGATGTAATCGGTGTTTATATGGTGTATTGTGGCGATATTGATATACTCATCAGTGTTGTCTCTATGGAGATAAAGTCGGTGTCGGTATGGTGTTTGTGGCGATATTTATCAACTCAGCAGTGTTTTCTCTATATGGAGATATAATCGGTGTTTTTATGGTGTTCGGGTGTGCATAGTGATAATACTTACCTGCTTACAGTGTACTATAGTGTTAACTACAGCGAGCTCAGTCTACTCGGCTGTGTTTACTGTATGCAGATATGATCGGTGTTTGCATGGTGCAGGTGCTAACAGTGTACCAAATATACCTAAATGAGGGGAATCTATTCTCAGGTACCCATCAGTGGTAGCTGATGGAGATCCGATTGATGTTTGCATGGTGTTTGGTTGTACACTTACATTGTTTAAACTCTAGCTATATGGTTGGTGGGGAGGGGGTGCTATTCTCAAGTACCAATCTATGCTAGCTGTATAGGGATATGATCGGTGTTTGCATGGTGCAGGTGCTAACAGTGTACCAAATATACCTAAATGAGGGGAATCTATTCTCAGGTACCCATCAGTGGTATCTGATGGAGATCCGATTGATGTTTGCATGGTGTTTGGTTGTACACTTACATTATATCAACTCTAGCTATATGGTTGGTGGGGGGGGGGGTGCTATTCTCAAGTACCCATCTACGCTAGCTGTATAGGGATATGATCGCTGTTTTGCACGGTGTGTGCATGGTGTGTGCATGGTGTGTGCATGGTGTGTGCATGGTGTTCGCAATGTGCAGGTGACTTACGGTATACCATTCCTGTGAGCTGAACCGACTCACGAGGAAGAGTACCACACTGACTCCGATAAAAGCGAAAGCCACACACATCCAGATGTCAGACGATAACGGTTGTAGGAAGGAAAAGACCTCTGGTTTCGAACTCATGGGTTTCTTCATCATAATACTGACACCCAAGCTCATGAAAGGCTTCGTAAAGTCAATTATTAGTTCCCGAGATGACGTAATAGTAAGAGGTGCCAGGGCTATATCTGCTTTCTATATAAACAAACGAAGCAATAGATGATATTATTATCGTTGAGAGTTGATGATATAGAGAGTTAGGATTAGGTCTAGCTCCAACTTGCTGTCTTCAAAAAAAACAGCCGCATGATCATTGATTCATCAATTGAAGCTGGAAAAGGGGTGACGAGGCCCGATGACAAACTTTTCCCCGACCAAAGTCCCCACCTGCATGGATATTGACGTTTCTGGTCACAAATTAACAGAATCGAAGAGATGCAAAGGATTTTCCCTGACAATATTGTACAGGGTGTATCTAAAATGCAATATACCTTTAATACAAATTTAACGCATGCAGTCCGTCTTCGCATTTTAGAGTGCAATTATAACTTTATTTGTCTTAGTTTGGTACTTTCCTATTTGCCAATGTTGCTTGAATGTTCGATTTTTCTGTATTAGTGAAAGTGATCAAAGTTATGCATTTTTCGAATGATTTCAACCAAGAAAATCATTTCGCTAAATTTTATCATTATTCCATTTGTCTCAGAAATGAGTCAGTGAATTTTTTATTAAGTGTATTAGTACTCATATCCAAGTTTAATTGTAAAATACCATCGTAAAATACCAACACCGAAAAACATATCCCCAACGCAAGATGGATTTCTTAACATTATTTGCTCTATTGTTTTATTTTTAAAAAGTTTATCATCTTTTTACGATCTATGCTTACAAAGAGACGATAAAAAAGGGTCTCGTACCTGTCCCATTAACTGGCCAATCATACCAGTCCATGTACCGTTTTCCAGCTCGTTCCCGTAGATGTTACCAGGTACAACCTCAATTTTGTAGGTAAAGTTGAAGATGTTTCTAATCTCCTTCAGTAGATCAATGCAATAACCTTCATATTGTTGCCCATTCTTCTCCTGCGCTCCTTCTAACCTCATCAAAAACGGTTGTTCCTATTAATTAGGAATATAATAATTTTGTTTATAGTTTTTTGTTTTTATCACTGTTGATACCAAAACTCAATGAACTTGAGAAATATAAACTTGTCAATACCATAGTGATGCCCTTTCTCGACGATAAAACGGAACTTGACAGAAGAAAAGGTACAACAAAAACTCATTACATGAACTACCCACTCAAGATATAACCATAAACAGTGTAATTAATCATATAACATTCACAATTTCTCTATGAGAAACTGTAACTATTTTTTGTTTTAAATTATAAAATTACCCTTCATTTTTTTTAAAACTAATATATAAAGTAAACAAAACGTCTTTTTAAAGTTAAATATGGGAGTAGCCAACTTGATCTTCTAGTAAATTGGACGAACGGACGTACTCAAAACAAAAATTATGAATATGTAATATATGTAAATGATTTGACCACTTGAGAAATGGCTACGTCACAAACTTTCTACAATACCAACATGCAATTGGTTCTCACTTATGAGGGCTGAATATGAGAAATAAGGTCAAACATGAGATAGTATCTAAACATATCTAAATGTCTCATATTTAGTGTTTTCTTTCATGATATGCTTAACCCCCTCCCCTCCTCCCCCCCCCCAATTCCTCCTTAGATAATTATATTCCTTCCAAACTTTATTCTGACCTCCACAGTAGTAATGCGGAGTACTTTATCTTCGTTGATATCCGAGTAAGTAGAATAGATTCCGGCCGTAGCACTGTACATGATAATGTCTGGTTCTCCACAGTTCCTTTGCGATGATGCCTCACAAAACTCTGTTGTGTTCTCAGCATCAATCGCCATCGGTGGCTTGGCGTAGGTCCATTTATCTTTCCATTCAAAGCCTCTTTTCTCATCCGAGTGCCATTCTCCAACCTGAATGATAAGGGGAAAATTAAGTTAACTTTTATGAGACTTTCAAGTTATAATTGACTCATTAATGTATCAAAAAACAATGACAAACCCAAAAAATTGGGTATTCTCAGAGTCCCCGGGACGCGTGATTTTTTTCCCCAGGATGGTTGTGGGTAATTAACATAAAGGAGGCGTGTCTCAATCAGTGCACATGTGCAGTAGGCCTACTTCAGGAAAGTTTGGTATGACCTATGCACTGTACTATAATGCTATTGTTACAAATACCGTACCATGCTTCGTACATCACATCACACAACAACTACTGCGAATCACACGTACAAACTATTAATAGGCCAGTAGTAATACTGTAGTATATAGGTGGTACCAAATTTTAACACTGGCCTTGAGGCAGGGGTGTCCTAGTTTCCGAGTATTTTAGGGTCACAAAGTGGGACCTCGTCCCTCTCACGTACACGCCGGACTTTAACACTAGGGCGATGATGATTGTTCCCTGGTCCCCTTGACCTGTATTACGGACTTGTGCACAGAATCCATACAACACCCACGCAGGGCCAAGGCCAGGGAGTTTGGTCCTCTCAAGCTTGTGCCATGGATATCCCTACCTGTACAAGACACACGTACGGCAGACCACATCATCTACGTGATAATATACTTAAATGCGATGAAACCATGCCTGCTCCAAACCCTGTCTGGTTTGTATACACTAAGCAGTCGCATTGTACAGGAATGCATTGAACACGCCTACTTTATGTTAATTACCCACAACCATCCTGGAAAAAAAAATCACGCCCCCGGGACACGACCTGGCCCCCTCAACACCTCTGATAATCAGTTAGCGGCTAGTATTTCTTTGATAAGCGCCCTCTAATAAAATATCTATTAAATTTGACATCCTCGAAACTTCTTCTTTTCAGCATCAGTGTATTATGTCAATTGTGGTTAGGGCAGTAATATTTTCCAATCATGGCATAAATTTCATATTTGCTTACCTTCATAATCCCATTTCTAGATAGACCAACTATATTCAGTGAGAAGTTTTGCCTTTCACC
This sequence comes from Apostichopus californicus, assembly GCA_020650975.1. Lineage (NCBI taxonomy): Eukaryota > Metazoa > Echinodermata > Holothuroidea > Aspidochirotida > Stichopodidae > Apostichopus > Apostichopus californicus. The sequence goes on from JAIPMN010002540.1 coordinate 8,885, forward strand.
TCTCTCGCTGAACTGAACATTCCCTGTGATACCTTGTGTTTGACTCTGTTAAACAATGAAACAACCAAAGAAATGAGTCATTATTATTTTAAGTATTATTATTATTGTTGTTATTATTGTTGTTATTATTATTATTATTATCATTATTATCATTCCCATTATCATTATCATTATGTGGAAGACTGTTGTGCGATTCTATACGACAGATGGGGAGCGATGAGATAACTAGGTGATTTCGTATATGCATTATAACTCAGTCACGTCAAAGTGAACGAGTTTGCTTGTTCATAAAAAAATGTATTGCCAATATCCTGCCTCTCTGAAAATTCGGCTTACCACGAAAAATCAGATAACGTTGGGTGTTTCTATAAAGATCCCCATTCTAACCAATAACAGAGTTGAACTCTCCAACCCATGATTGTTAAGTTAAGTCTCCAAGCTCAGACCTTTTGCATATTTGACTTACATTTATAATTACCGGTTTTTTAAGTTCTTGATTAGTTTTATCTTTTATAAATTAAACTTTTGGTCAGCATATATCTCATCGTAGTACAACCATGTTGTGTCAGTCTATATCAATCCGTCCAAGTGTCGACCTATCTTATGACATTGCAAAACTGTCGGAGGATGATTGTTGCCAAGTAGGATTTTTATAAGAGGGGATGGGGTGGTACAAGGGTGAAGAACATATGGGATAACAAGATGTTATCATACGTTAATCAAACACATATTTAGAAAATAACATCTGTAAGACACATCAGGGAAGAAAAACAAATAATCCATCAGAAGTTGGCGAAGAAATCGAAGACAAAATAACCCAAAGGGACTTTGAAATATATTTCTTTGGTTTCGTCACAATCTATCGATTACTTAACGGCCTTTACCACATTCGTCACCCCACCCCTCCCCTCCCCCTCCCCCTCCAACACCCTTCCCTTCCCCCTCAAAAGTTTCTTCTTTTAATGATGAGATCATTCATGATTCCAAATTAAAAAAAAACCGTGTTTTGGAATAAAACTATATTATTGCTGTAATTAAAGTTTTCTTAATATGCTGATGAAAATATTGTTGGAAATCTGACATTCATGATAAAAAATAAAGAATGGGCAGTGAAAAGGACACCTCGTGAAAGTTAAGACATAATTTTCATCTGAACTGATCCCGCTCTTCTTTGTTTATAACTCCCCCCCCCCCCCACACACACACCTCTTTTGTTCTATAAATTAACAGCAGGGTTCAAAGTAAGTAATCAAACAGTTTAATGTTTACATTATTTTGTTTAGGGAGTGGGGAGGATGGGTAGGAGGAAGTAGAAAGACAAACAAAGACAGAGAAGTCGGCGCAAGAGCGCAATCTCTTTAGAGATGCAGAAAACATTAGCAATGTACTATCGACAGATAACTGTGATAATCAACCATAAACCTATAGTAATACAATTCAAGTAAATTACAATTAATTCTTTATCAACAACAACATGAGTACAAATTTGTGGGAAATTTTCATTTCAATGTAATCTTTTTCAGTAATTGCTATCATTCACCGAAGTACACCAAATAATGGGATGGGGGCGGGTGGGTGAGAGGGGGGGGGGGTTCATTCAATGGAATAGCATTCAGGAACCAGGATTCTAATCCTTAAATCATCATGAAGTCGGCTGTGGGATTAGAAAGATTAACCTATTAGTGTGAACTTACCTGTAGAAGAGCCCTCAGTATGTTGTCATCCACAGGATCAACTTGGTCATAAATTTGATTGCATTGTCTGGTATTGCGCAGCCGCAGTAATGTTATGAGATTGCCGAGTCCTAAGATGGTTTCATTGAAAATGGAGAGGGTGTCGAATACAAGGGCAGCTTCCGTCTATGTGAGAAATGAGGGGGAAAAAAGCAAAAGATTTGTTGTGCAAAATTTCAAAAGTGCCCCTTGCCTTAAAGGAGAAGTGCCCCACTGATTGGTAAAAAGAGAATGTCCCTTTTCCTTTTATATGTGTATTTATAATGTAGCTTCTTGTTACTTAAAAACCTACCTTGTGTTATTTCAAAATGACCTTTTGGGTTAAAATTGAAGTAAACTTCATAAATTTGTAATTACAAGTGCACAGTTGTTGAAAGATAAAAATACAAAACTGCTCCCACTTTTCTTTACAAAAACAATCAAATGTTGCATTTTTTGGCCACGGAATGCACAGATGATTAATTTTGTCGGAAAGTTTAGAAATAACTTTAAGATTCGTCCCCTCAAATCAAAGTCACACACCCTCTAGTGTTCCTCAACGTTTGAGCCCTCCTTAATCCTTTAAATTGAACCCTCATCCGTCACCGCTTTATCATCCGACCGCAATACCATTACACTAATACATGCCTTTAGCAACCACGTGACAAATGTCGTAATACGCATAAGGAGCTACTGTGCACAATAACAAAATCTTATGCATGGCTATAGGGGAGGATGGAAGTGGGCAGGTGGGCAGGTATGGGGGCGGGGGTATTAAACTATAGATTTGTCTGGTCCCATTCACTCCACGTTGCCTTACCCATTTGCACAGGTTTCATTAGGCATTGCACTGATCCTCTCGGGATATCCCTTCCACCCCACCCCCCCCCGCCCCCCTCAAATGAAAATGAAATGTAATGGCAAAAAAAACTCACGTCCATCATTTCTGCTGTTTGGTTTTTCTTCTGCCGTTCTTTGTTCCAATATTTGGTAAAATTCTCGTATCTCGTATGTTTATGATCGATGATATTAAACCCTGTTAGGTTCATTCCTCCGACTCTGAATTCACTGAAATTCACTTTGACCAAATCCTGTATAGACGAAAGGATGACAAGAAAAAATCATGCTTTTATTGAATAGACATTGTCATTTAGCATTATATGGTATTATGGTCAAGTGTTTGAATCAAGTCCATGTCTAACCAAAACTGTTATAGATGTTAACTCATGTTATGCAACATTTGGAACTCAAAATAGTGAAAGAGTAAAATAATCGTGAAGAAAGAAAAACTTCAAATATATTCTTAGCAGGTTACCGAATTTTCCATTCATTAATTTAACCCCCCCCCCCTCCCCCACACCCCTCTACCTTATCCCTCCCTCTTTCCGTCTATAGCGGCTCCAGTTCGTCACATCTATGTATTTTATCTTGAAAACAACGGCAAGAAAAAATTAAGGAAGGTAGGTAATTCACTGAAGGTTGCCTGAAACAAACAGCTGGTTATGCTTTTTCATATTTTATGATGTATACAGACAGGCAAATAATGTTTACGATAGGGAATTCGTTAAAGTCATCGGGCCCTGTTCTATGCATGAAGAAGAATGCGTGCTGCCTTGTAAGAAACTGCGATTTGAGTTGAAAGTGTTCCAAACATTTGTCATCATAACCGAACGTTAATAAAAACGAAAATAGTAAATTCCTGAAACCTTATCATATTAGTTGACGTTACCAGAATTCTGTGGGACACGAAATATTTTTTCCCTGTAGTAGATCAAACGGTTAATGACACTTATTAGCAGAAGCCAACAAGTAGATTGATATATAGGGACTGAGATCCATCCAACTAGTGTGAAAATCACACGACTTAGAACTTCAAAAAGTACAAATCTATCGCAAAATTCAATTGTGGGACTTTCTTCTCCCAAGTTATTGCAATGATTAAACCATATGTCATTTTCGTCTCTATCTCTGTCAGTAAATTTCGTTTTTCAGTGCTGTATAGCCTACTGTCTGGTGTTGCAAACATTACATAATGTGGGGTTTACGAAGGATTTCGAGGCATAACGCTCTGTAAATAATTGATGTCTTAAATCCAAGGTATGAGAAACTGACGGAATTACTGATATTACGGCTTGCAGTCATAACAGTACACCAAGCAGCATATATATATATACCTCCATTAAGCCTATATTTGTATGTCGCATTGGATGGTTTAAGTCAGTACAACTTCTCAATACAAATATCTTGGGGGAGGGGGGAATAATATGAGAAAACACTTTCAAAACGATTGCTTCTATTTTAATTACTGAATAAACCAGTCTAATTGAATAGGAGACTTACCAGGTTTGTCACTATGTAATGGTATTGGTATGTTACCATTCCGAGTTGCTGCAACTGTCAAAAATATAAATATTTCAAATGAAAATAAATAAAAAATTGCAATGCAAGAGTTAGAAGTAACCATTCTCCCATACAATATTGTAGTTTATACAACCATACGTCAGGGTGACGGGTGATGTGATTGGGGTTACCCCAGGGTGACGGGGTGAAGGGTAATGCTATGTGGGGTTACCCCAGGGTGACGGGGTGATGTGTGATGTGATGTGGGGTTACCCCAGGGTGACGGGGTGATGTGTGATGTGATGTGGGGTTATCCTAGGGTGGCGGGGTGAGGTGTGATGTGATGTGGGGTTATCCCAGGGTGACTGGGTGATGTGTGATGTGATGTGGGGTTACCCCAGGGTGACGGGGTGATGTGTGATGTGATGTGGGGTTACCTCAGGGTGACGGGGTGATGTGTGATGTGATGTGGGGTTATCCCAGGGTGACGGGGTGATGTGTGATGTGATGTGGGGTTACCCCAGGGTGACGGGGTGATGTGATGTGGGGTTACCCCAGGGTGACGGTGGGATGTGATGTGGGGTTACACTAGGGTGACGGGGTGATGTGATTTACGCCAGGGTGACGGGGTGATGTGTGATGTGATGTGGGGTTACGCTATGGTGACGGGTGATGTATGATGCGATGTGATGTAGGGTTGCCCCAGGGTGATGTGTGATGTGATGTAAAGTGGGGTTACCCCATGGTGGCGGGTGATGTGATGTGGGGTTACATGAGTAAACTCTACTAGATTGATTACCGCCACCCCTTCCACTATACTTGTACTTTTACAATACGTTCAATTTCTGAAGAACAAAATAATTGCAAATAATAGGAGGGGGTAGGAAGGGGAAACTTGGGATATATTTATGACACTTTGCCGGTTGGCTACATTTCTCTATGGTAACATCTCGATTGTAGTTGAGTACAATGTAAGTTAAAAACGACCTTCCATGGTAACATATGTATATATAGTTTCATATCGTAAAAAAAGTTTTATATTTTTTATTTTGCAGGGGTGGGGCCAGGGAAAACAACCCTCATACGTGATGGGGAGGTGGGGGGGGGGCAGTTATACTTTCTCATACCCTCACTCGTGTACCCCTACCACACGTGTTTTTAAGAAGACAGAGAAAACAGAAACATGCAAAGTATGCAGGGTGTATGTGGAGGAGTGAGGATGGAGAATGCTATAGCATTAAATTCCTGCGCAATGACGTATCCGCCTCCCGTAATGGCACTGTGCCTTCTTATTTTGACAGAGGGAACAAGGTACACATTCCTAAATTTCTTCCTCATATATGCAGGACGGCGAGGTGAGAGGCGGGGATGTTCCATTCCAACGCCCATCCCCCCCCCCCCTCCACCCAACCCAACCCCAAACTTCCCCGTGTCCCCAATTTTACCTGTTCCAAGATTGAATTGATTCCTTCTAAATCCACGTCTATGATCATACGAGTGGTTGAGGTCTTTCTTAGTTCCGACATCGTCTCCAGGATTTCCTCTGAGGTTGAAACTCGTTTCAGGACCACTTCATACCTCCGATGCTTGAACTCTGGCATCATGGTTAAGGCATAAAATCTCTGAATTCCTAAATAAATATAAAATCAACCATTTTTGTTATTTCGCTTCTGTTGTGCTGTATAAATAGATAAATAAATAAAATTTACCTAGTTTCAATGCTATCATAAAGCATATTTTGGGAGAGCAATAGAAAAGGATAATATCGCATATTTTGAGCAGACATATTCACTAAATTTTCTTCGAAAGCTTAGCTTAAAAAAAACACCTAAGAACTCATAATTAAATTAAATTCAAAAGAATTGGCAATATGTGCATTTTTCTTGGAAATAACCTAAATTGAGCGAAGTTTTTCTTCCCTTCAATATTGGACAGAATTGGTAAAGTCATGGATTCTGTGGATTCAGACTATACTAATTCATGCATCAAAGAAACAGGTTGAGTGATCGAACCCACATTGTGGTATTATTATATATCTGGATAACTCAAATTTCATGTTTCAAAATTTTTGACAAGTCGTTCCATTCATGTCGCTTCACTCCATAAAAAAGGCGTTCTTTGTTCTCTCACATCTTTGTTGTTTTATTTTTCTAAAATTTTCTATTACATTTTTTCTTAAAATATCTTTTGTTTCATTTGAAAAAAAACCCCTTAAGATTCCACTTATTATGATACATTGTTTGTTTTACTTCATTTTTTTTCGTAATATTTACCATTCATATCTTGGTAAATATAGGCAAACTTTGACCATTGAAAGTGCTTTAATAGATCGACCAAGGCTTTAGTAAGTGAAGGTCTCATGGAGACAAAATAATCGTCTCTTAAATCGTTCCGTAGGACGCCTGCCTCCTCCTTGGAGTGACTGGTAGTCACAAATGTCGTCAGATGGGCATTAGCTAGAGAGAAGACTGAATTGATTGATTCTAGACTGGTCTCACCAGTCAAGAGCGTGATCCGATCACTAAAACTCCGACAAACTGTCGACAGAACAAAAGAAAAAAAATGCGAGTCAAGACAAAAAACAAACAAACGGGAGACAGGACTCATATTTGACAAAGCGGGAATAATGATTTTCACAATATGTATTGAAATTTTCAGTCCGCCCCCCCCCCACCCCCCGCATCGGAAAAAAAATAAATGTCAAGCCCGGACCACCCCACCCCAAGGAAAAATGTCAGAATTTGTTGGGTTATTTAGAAAATAGGTTATACCTGCCCCTCCTAAAACATTGGCTCTCCCCCCCCCCCAACACCCCAAGTTTCGTTCGCCTGTATAGATACACTTGAAATGGTAATGAGAATAATGAGATAAATTTTCATGTGGGAAGGATGTGCTTCTTGTTCTAAAGTATGGGTTAGGCTATACGGCGATTCGATACTTACATTCTATTCGACCAAACCGTTGTATTCAAACGAATAACGCTTGGAAAGGCGCCTTGTGATAAATCAAATTAGAGAGGTGTGAAACGCGAATTAAATTTCCATATCTGGGATAGGTGCTCGTAACGCATGGATGAGTCCTATACGTGCATTGCGATGCATAAATGAATTACTGCTGTATTTCTTAAAGAGATTTAAAGCAATCAATCATGTTTAATGAGGAAAACATATAAAAAAATATTTGCATTCCATATTCTTTGAACAGACCAACTATACAGTGGAATTTGGGGTTAGTATAGGAGCAGTCTAGGGCAGTGGTAATTTCCTGGAAGGTTTTGCACACTTTACGCAAACTGACTGATTCTATCGGTATCAACTTGCACTCACGTGACCACCGTATACGTGACGCATGAATGGACGTTGTCAATTTGTGCAACGTAGCATATTTTCCATCACGCAAACCTATCCTACACTCATACAAAACAGCATGGTTAGATTGCTTAATTAAACTACACCTCGGTCTGTGTAAGTTCCAAAAGAAGTATAACGTTATACAGGTGCGTATCCAGGGGGGGCGTTGGGGGCGCGCGCCCCCCGGGTAAGGAAAGGAGGAGAGAAAAAAAGAGAAGAAAAAAGGGAAAAAGAGGGAGAAAAAAGAAAAGGAGGAGAGGAAGGAAAGGAAAAGAAAAAGAAGAAAGAGAGAAAAAGGAGAAAAGAGGGAGTAGAAGATAAACGCCAAGACACCGGGAAGAGAAAGAGGAACAGTCATAATTACAGCGCTGATCCCTATTATATACACAGGGTAGCCAGTGACAGATCGAGGATTACGGAGGGGACGTGCGCCTTACTCTACCCCTTACACCGACAACTCCATTTTTGACGTTCCATTTTTCCTCTCTCACTAATGTATCTATATATGGTCTATCATAACGCGTGTGTGTGTCTGGACGCCTTTAACAATTGTACAATTGTGCTATGGAACCAACTGTGGCTGGTCTTGAACTCGACCGAGTCGTCGAGGAACATGATGCATTTCGGGAAGGGGCGACGGCCCCCCCCCCCCCTGAGCAAATTTTCTTTATGATATCGCTAGTAATTTCAAAATAGACAATGATTAGATGTTACTTACAAGGCCTGGGTAGTGTCATTTCAAGCGTTTTGGGAGGCATTTTCGGCCAAAATTTTCTTGTACGCTTCGCGCCAACTATTGGTGGCGCTACGCTTAGATAGTTTGCCTACAGGCTTCGCCCCTCCCTTGGCAAATTATTCGCTACAAGCCTGTTCGAATTTGTAAAGCAAAGAGCAGGTATCACATCATATCGGTGAGCATGAAATTGCATGTTCCAGGATGAACAGCCTCAAAACTGTCTATGTGTGTAGTCAAAGGCGTAGGAGCCCAATTGGATTTGGGGGCTGTAACGACTTGCCCGAAAAATATAACCAAAATTTTTCGCGCGCTTCGCGCGTTCAATTTTTACCTGTCTGTTAGGGGTTGAAGGAGGTTTTTCTATATTGGTTGTCCATAGATTGAATTTTGTGCAACATTATGGGTATGTTTTGAAGTTATTTTATTCACGAGGAATGTGAATTTTCAAATTCTGAACAAATAATGGGCTTAAAACCTTCAAAAGTGGGGCTTTCGGATATTGTGGGCCGTGACGTAGAATCACCTACAAAAGCAATGAATGATCCACAGGACATGCAATGAGGTCGAACATTATGTGTGACTTGTGACAATCTTGAAAAAGGTTTTGGATGGAATAAAAAACTATTGGGAAATACATGGTTCTCAGGCAAAAGTGTACATCTGGTTGGTCATTTTCAAGCCCGAGAAGTGCCATTTCCGGTGATCTGAGTGGTATCAAAACCAGAAAATTTCTTGTACGCTCCGCGCCAACCGATGGTGGCGCTCCGCTTAGATAGTAATTCGCGCCCCCCGGGTTAGAAAATCCTGGATACGCCCTGCATATAGTCAGGGGGCGAATGCCCCCCCCCCCCCGCCCCCTGACGGACTCAAATGGACTGCTGGCGCCCTTTTCAGCTTTTTACCATTTTTTACTTATTCGCGATTATTGACATTTTTTATTGCGCTCTCATCTACCTATTGACATTTGTCACATTTTGTTGGTGAAATTTTCTCACAAAATGCTCTAACGGCGGTCTTTAATTTATCGGCACTTCCGTTGTTCGAAACTATTTCCAAGCACATGTACTTTCAACACCCATATAAACTTACGAGTTGTCACAAATGGCGATGACAGCTATTTATTCTTCGTTTATCTGCAAATTAGCAAGGCCCGGAAAGGGTCATTTCCAGCGATCTAGGTAGTATCTTTACTCAAAAAAAATTCTGTACGCTCCGCGCCAACCCGTGGTGGCGCTCCGCTTAGATAGTGTCAAAGCGCCCCTACAGACCATTCTCGCCCCCTCTGACCAATACCCCTAGCTCCGCCACTGTACCAATGTGTCTAGTACAAACAACTGAAATAGACAAATGTTACTTTCATATCTTGAAGTAGTTTTTTGAGTTGATTTTTCATCAATTTCGTGATGTTAAACTTCGATTATAATGTAGTTCATAAGCTTGACCAGTCAAGTTTCTTTAACAAACAATGAAATGATAGTCATTTAGTGTTTAACTCTTCCAGTTTGATTTTTGGTAATGTATGTTAATAATACTGATATGGAAATTGTCTGAAAGATGAAATGTTTGGAATATTGGATTAAATCCTGTTACCATTCACAGGGTGCACATGTAGAAGGTGCATCAATTTAATGAACTGCAGTCTTATTTTGGGTGAAAGGCTAGTAGTAGAGGGGAGTGGGTTAGGCAAAAATCGCAATACTGTAGGTGCAGTCTAAACAATAAATGTAATCACCATGTCATGAACTACAGTGAACCCATGTTGTTGTATTTTCTGAGTTTTGGCCAAATTTGTGATTTTATTAATAGGAAAGTTATCAACAAAAAAGGAGCTTTCAATCCTTGAAGTCAAGAATGTGAAGGCCTGGACAGTAAGAGAAACAACCAATGAACAACATTCCTGCTACAAAGTTTATGTTGAGTCAAGGGTAACAATATTGACACCTGGATGTAGCTTCAGGTTTGAACTCATTGGTATTTAGGTGAAGACAAGTACTGTAGGATCAATTGCCAGGGAAAAAAGAGAGTTGTTTTCCTACCAATTTGTAATAACTACTGATGATGAAAACTCTCTTAAAGAAAGCATGAAATCCCGAATTTGAATAGATCGCCACCATATTCTGAGTCCATATTATGTGACCTGTACATAGACAAGGATGGAATCCAATCTTCAGGACAGATATTAATGTTTCTCATTCTTATTCTCTTTCACTCATTATAAAGTTATGTTATTGAATTTTCTTTTTCCTGTATCATTATGCCATGAATACTATCACACAATTTTTCATTACTTTCTACTTTTGTTCCCTATTATTTCAAGCATATCTTTCATTGTTCATCGATCCATATCAGGCAATGTGTCAAAACTGCTTGAGAGTGGAGGCAGTCCACTTCCAAACAATGCCCTTGACACCCAGTCTCTATGGGACTAAATATCAACCTCTGTCTCCATATCCCATTTCTCAACTATTGAAACTTTACCAGCAGTGGTCAGTGTGACCATTTTGTGAGACCATATTCACGAAAGATCTGCCAAATAAATCTCTAAAATATGATTCATCCGCATGAGACGGAATTTCCATCCTGCAGACTTGAAGCAGCCTTGAAGTGGCTCCAAGGTTACTGGACTGGCTAAATTTATCCGGATTACTCAACAGAATGTCTAGCGTAAATCCCAGAGATAAAACCACATTTAAACTAGAAGGAGAATCTCTTTTGACAGTTGTCATCATTTTGTTCCTTACCAGATCATTTTCAAGAGAGCAGGTGCCATATATTTGGGTTGTACAAGAGGTTTTTTCTCCAATATTTATTTCACATTTGGCCCTTTAGAGTATCACATGACACAAATTTGCATTTACTCATCAGCAAGGTTCTAAACTATCTTGTTTTTATAACTTTTGATGAAAACGAATGAAACCACATTTACTAACTCATGGTGAGAAATTATATGAAGAAGTTACTGACCTCTTTGGTAAGTGGTAAATAACGTGGCTGGTTGCCATAGCAACCAAACAGCAAAAATAAGGTACATTCATATCTTCATTAAGTATTTCTCTATTTCGGCAAATTTACACCATAAATTGAACCAGTCCAATATATTTTATACAATTTGATTAATTGATTTATATATGAAACTCTCCGTTTCACCCTGGAGAATAGTCAGAAAGTCTGAGTTGCTGAGTAAAAGGGCTATACTATAGGAAGGTTGATTATTGAGGGTGGAGGACTGAAGGGTAAAACAAAGCAAATTAATAGCAAATGAGGCCAATGGCCCTGTACAATACAGCAACATTGATTTATACGTATAGTAATCATAAATACATGCATACTGATTCTTTCCAAACAGAGGGCTTCTAAGGGGATATTCAGCCATCACATATTAAATTTAATAAATAGAAATGTCAATCGATAAGCGTCAACTTTAGCAGATAGAAAATCTGACAAGTGTAAACACATCACTTTAACAATGAAGAAAGCTTTTGTCTTGGCTATTTGAGGAGGGTTCAAGGGTAGGAAGGGCTTATTATGGAGTCCCGAGGTCTTTATCTAGACATTCCACATTAGGTACACCTAGGATCTGAGCACTGTTTGTACTGTAAAAATACCAGCATCAATGTTCTGTAAAAATGTCCTCTTAAAACAGGGAACATATTCAATTCAACGAGAGAATTGATTGCAAATCAAAGTTACAGGTTGTAAAGAACTAAGATGACTGGTCTGAATCAAGTGATGATTCACCTGATGATGAAATCTTGGACACATCCTACTGAATCTTAGTCTTCACATCTCAATGAGAAATGACTCCTCCAAGGACATCAAATTCCTTTTTATGCAGATAAATCCAAGATACATATCTGACTTCTGAGCAGTAAAATATGTATACCCTTGGCTTCTAAACCACTACTCTCAGTTTTATGCATTAGGGAGTAGAATTATGCCCAAGTTATGTTTAAGCCTAAGTTGAGGATAACATTGGTCTTTGAGGATAACATTGGTCTTTGAGGATAACATTGGTCCAGTCATTTTTGAGTAAGTTTTGTTTTCTCTAGTTTTAATTTTTGATAGAAAGTAATCATAACAGGGAAAGGTGATGTGAGGTAATCCCCATAAAATGTCCAAGCCTCTCTTATGATCTAACAGAGTTCCTTGGACCTTATGGTCATATGGAAAAATAATCAATAATTCCACGCATTGCCTAGATATAACTAAATTAGCCTCTTAATTGAACAAGAACACACAATAATATACCAAACCACAGTGCAGACTGCAAATTGATAACTTGGATATATTCTTTACTACTTTAATGACCTGAAATCCCTCTGCTAATTACACACAAGATCAGTTCAATTCTCATAACACAGATCTTTCTTTGTAAAACATTTTCACTCAGTCTCAATGCTATGAAAGTATGAAGTCTCTCCCACCTAGTATCATTACCATACTGTTCAGGTCATTGAATACTGTCACATTGCCTCATTCAGACAGTAAATTGATTTATAATTTCAGCACCTGCTTCTAACAAATACCAGAGTAGTTATTAGCTATTATCGATACATATGCATGAGCAATTGGGAATGGTATATAGAGCTATGGTTGGGTTTGCAATGATGTTGTGCACCAATTATTGGTACTAATGGTTTTGCGGATAACAAATAATAAAATTCCCATTATTAGCCGATAACAATCGGATAACAATAATTATAATAACCATAACTTCACCATATATCTGTGTAAAATCTCAATTTGTTTAAACTTGAGTTTTAATAATTTAAGATTTAAGATTGCAATACTGTAAAAAACCACACTGAATGAACAAATGAATCTACTGATTGTACATTCAGTGTCGTTTTGTATTAGTATTGCAATCTTAAATAACACTACTGATTGTTCATTCAGTGTCAATGTGTACTAGTATTGCAATCTTAATATGACTGAATTGAAATTAAAATAAGAAAGTATTTTTTTTTTAATTTAATTTCTTACTAAGTTTTGTTTGCAGTACGTAAGACTGCACTTTATTGCATTTGACCTACACGTTGCACATACAGTATATGTAGAAACCTTTTATCATTAATTATTATTGTTCTTATCCAAGGTGATGCAAAAGCTGGTAACTGGATGGTTATTGTAGATAAATGATTGAATACTGATATGTTTGTACTCGAAACAAAGAATGAAAAAAGAAAATATTGAAGTGTATTGAAGTGTATTGAAGTGTAGAATAATTGTATAGTACTTGATTGTTAGCCCACCCACAGACTAATTTCCAAAGCCAGTGTTCACCTGGGTTAAGTCAAGCAAAGTGATCAACAATGGAAGCATTGAATATCCTTGCCAGATAAGATCAGACTTCACCTGACAATACTGCATGCCAACCACAATAAAAGCAATCAGAGTTGTCTCCACTATTGTTCAACTTAATATCCTGAAATGATACTTGCAACAGTCTCACTACAATCATATATAACTGCACTTTAAGCTTTATCTTGCACTAGTATCGACCTGTAAATCCCCTCAACTATTAAGCTTCTAATTGTGCAATAGTTTTGTCATTCTTTGTCACTGAGTTGTTTTACCTGTGCACCCTGTCATATAATATTCACACATGACACTGGATAACCCTCAATTTAACTAAGAATTTGTCTCACTAAGTACAGCCATTTAGACGATCATATGAAGTGATCAAGATGTGAACTGCTTCTTGCAACACAGATAAGTTTATGGTCCACAATTGAAGGTACTGTAATGTGCTTCCGTCTCATTTGCACTTAAGTTGAATACCCAAGTTTATCCTTCCTAGAGCAGTAATTGATGAAATTAGACATTGTTTTTACATTTGAGAACACAACACAACACAACAGGATCATGATCTTGTTTTTCACTTGGAGAGGTAATAAAGCTGACCCCAAGGTCAAATGTACTGGCATCAGATTAGGTTTCTACAGAAGTGACACCAGGGCAGACAACTACAGATTGGTAACTAATTGATGGTTTTCAGATATATTGAAGGCTGCAAAATGTACAGTAGTATTAAAACATGTTTTTGAGTTCATTTTTCGATCTATTTGGTAATGAAATCCCATTAGCTTAACTACAAAATGTATTACTTCAAATAACCAACAGCAAAATTATCATGTTTTATTTCATTTCCAAATTTACTTCTTACATGGTATTGAAGAAAAAGGTTACAAAATATTGAGGAATTTAAAATCAGTAAGAATTCAGCTAAGTCAAGCAAAATACATCATATCAATGGTATTTAAATCTGTCCTCAACAAATCTACAAAAAATACCCGGTATATCCAAAACAACCTTGAATACCTGGTAAAAATAATACCTTATTAAAATACCGACCCAGAGAGTACATGCAAACTCGAGAATACCGATATTCCTGCTGTTAAGTGTTTATCGTGTATACCTTACCACTCCCCGTAGTCCCAAACTGTAAACATTCTTGCTGCACATCTGTTGCTTCTACTGTTACAAGCAAACAGTCAACGAAGGGACACACAGATATGTTTCTTGCATTTTCACCTTCTTATTTAATTCCATTTGTTACTTTTTATTTTGCATAATTAATCTGGATACACTTTTATGCAGATAGCATAATTACATTTTCAAATACACAACAAGTACTACTGGAACATAACCATATTGCACCATATTACATCTCGGAGCGTTATTAAATCCAAAACTTTCATCCACTCCCATTAGCCTCTCCCCCAGGTTTTTGCCACCCCTGACTTCTGTGCTATCCTTTGTTGTTCTACATAGCTTTTCACCTGCTGCGATTTTGCTCGAGATTTAGGCATCTAGACATTATCAATTTCCTGTCCTTATTACACATTGCACCGTAGAATATTACATTTCACAACAGCGAAAGTTTACAAAGTGGTAATATTTTATTTGTCTGAATTTTTTGTATATGTAGTACTTGCGACTTCCTTGTCGGCCCAAAGCTAAAGAAACTTTGGTCTCCGAAGCACCATTTGATACATCGCGTACCTTCAATACCTTACCAGTTTCATGTAAGACAACAATAAAACTAAAACTGCTAACAGAGTGATCCTATGATCCATTTTTAAAAATTTCAGCGACGAAAAACTTACGATCCTTGTGAATTGCTTACTGTTAGTTTTCATGGAAAGGGTATACACCCCACAATTTGGACACAGTATATCGCAACGTTATATGTACGATGTACTGATCTGATGTGATTGTATAACAAGTCACAATCCTGTAACAAAAATTACTTCGTACAAGGGTAAACCAGACTTAAGAAATCTCTGGTTCAGAAATCTTGTTGCTATATACTAATGCTTTTAAATTCAGCTTTTGAAATCAACCATTGTAAAGCTTTCAAACCCCTCTCATTACATGATGTCATACTCAGCTACTTACCGACTGGTCGAAAATCTTCCAAATTAATTTTGGAGAAAATGAGCACCTTGAAATTGCATTAACTGCTCCAAGCAAAGAAACTTCACAGAAAATAAAGTGCAAAACTTTGATTGAATTCAACCAATTGAAGACTGCCAATGATCCAGTAGCTGAAGAGTTGTAAGTCAGTTACCAGCAAGTCATACTTTTGCAGCAATATCAACCTGCTTGAGCCATTAATCAATATACTGATAAAGAATTACTTAGATTTCAGGAATGCACAGATTTGTTAGGAACATATCCACAGTATATAGTTAGTCAAACTGGTGGTGTGTATGTTGATTACAGTCAATAAAACAGGATCTCTCCTAAAGGGAAAGTAAGCTGCTTCAAGAGTGATTAACACACACTTCCCTGTTAGCTCCTTATTCACTCCTGGCCACTTGTTCCAACGAACAGTTCTACAGAACTTCATGAACAAATCAAGCTATCACTACAGTTCGTACTAATCCTTCAACACGCCTACTGTTCCACTCATCCGCCAAGCAAATTCTCTACAAGTTTGCATTGAAGTATTAACTGTCCAATCAACACCTGAGTAAAGCTGTGTCAGTTCAACAAACAGACGCAGTACCTCTCCTCAACCTGAACCGCAAACCAGATCACTGACAACAAACGCTGCTTGCTTTAACTAGGTTGTAAACTTTCACAGTTTCATGCAGATATTTACAAAGCAAGAGAGGAACTGAACAAAGTACTAACAAAGGAGCAATAAAGTGGGTTCTGACAAAGCCATTTGCAAACAATGAGTGATATTAAGCCTGCCAAAAGGGTAAACATTGAGGGAGAAAGATCTTAAGCCATTGATTAGAGCTAAAATAGAAGGCCTGTTTGGTGAAAGAAATAACTGGGCAACGAAAATAGAAACTTTTATGAACAGGATCACTGGCGCTAATGACTGACTAACATGATGCAATTAATCTGGCAAGAAGGTTAGAAACCACCAGCATCACAAGAGAACATTACTGAGAATATCACACTCAACTGAAAATTGGTTATAATTTTTCTATGAGCAGTTTCCCCTAAATGAAAGGAAGTATTTTTATTACAAAAGAAAAATCAGCAGGTCTCCTATTAGTGAGGCCTTGAGCTGATGAAAAGGAACCCCGCTGGAAGAATTGTTGTCTTTAGATATCAAGATATGAGAACAAAAAGAGGACAAGGTCTCACAACATTATGACTTCAACTAATCCACCACAATTGGAGACCAGCTAGCTATGACATAGTAATGACACATCACAGATACAGAGTAGCTAACACAGAATTTGATGGCATAGAATCAAGTTTTGGTTTGGCAATAGTGATCCCCTCCCCCACCCCACCCCCCCTACCATGATGTGCCATGAATTCAAATTTAAGTTGTTCTATTAATGAGCTACATGTACAGTACTGTAACACCTTTACTGTGCATAATCCAGACTTGATTTGTTGTGCTGCAATAATATCAATCAGCAGTTTTTGTCTACATGTTCTATGCCTTATTGTACCTACATACAGGAAGTACAAGAATGTACTGTCAATGGAAAAAGATATGGTACATATTGTCCAAGATGTAATGAGGCCTTCTTTTTTTATGTAGGTCAGAGCTACAGCATTGCCTTTAATATTAGTAAAGCCGTAGGATAGCGGTAGATACTGTAGGTCATTTCAAGTCACTCTAGTAAAGCAGTATGATAGCAGTAGATACTGTAGGTCATTTCAAGTCACTCTAGCAGTATGATAGCAGTAGATACTGTAGGTCATTTCAAGTCACTCTAGTAAAGCAGTAGGATAGCAGTAGATACTGTAGGTCATTTCAAGTCACTCTAGTAAAGCAGTAGGATAGCAGTAGATACTGTAGGTCATATCAAGACACTCTAGTAAAGCCGTAGGATAGCAGTAGCTACTCTAGGTCATTTCAAGTCACTCTAGTAAAGAAGTAGGATAGCAGTAGATACTGTAGGTCATTTCAAGTCACTCTAGCAGTAAGATAGCAGTAGATACTGTAGGTCATTTCAAGTCACTCTAGTAAAGAAGTAGGATAGCAGTAGATACTGTAGGTCATTTCAAGTCACTCTAGTAATGCAGTAGGATAGCAGTAGATACTGTAGGTCATTTCAAGTCACTCTAGCAGTATGATAGCA
>JAIPMN010002541.1:0-17868 GCA_020650975.1 Apostichopus californicus
ATATAAAGTCTGTTCAAAGTATCTCTTTCGAGATCCGACTTTAGGAATCACAAATGATTTCGAGTTGTTTAGCATCATGTTTAATTTCTATAGTAAGGCAAAATATGTCATCAAAAACAGAACTGGTATTGTGAGATACATGTGACAAACGCCTACAGTGGAAATACGACCCTCCTTACCGGTTTCGAACCTCAGCTGGATATACAATAAGCGTCCATAGCCTAGTGGTTAGGGTGTCTGCGTATACAGAGCGGGAGGCCCGGGTGCGAATCCCGGTGGAGGCTGGAAGTATTTTCAATGTTCTTGATTTTATGCTACATAACTGAGTGTTTTCTGTCGTTTTTCTCCCCCTTCTTTTTCTTCCGTCTCTTAGCTAATAATACATGTTTTATGACTCTGTGTAGACAATACTGCGACCCAACGAAGACACCAGTGTGCGGTAAACCAGATCGTGTGGAGGGAAGCGTTCAGAGTTATCTTCCTTTTGAGATCAAAGTTGGCCACAGGAAAACTTGGGTTAATCCCTTTAAGAGGGCTTACAGATTAGCCCGCGGAGGGGCAGAGTACGTAAAGTTTTTACTTTATTATGCCGCAATATAATAAGTTCATATAAGTATAAGAAGAAGAAGAAGAAAAAAAAAAAAACAATATTCAATACGTTATACGCAAGGGTAGACAAACGAGTTTTGATTTGACAGCAGCAAATACAATTACATCTATTGTTCAGTGTAATTACTATGACAACCAAATTAGTAGGAACCACCGATGACGATTTATTCTGCTTATCTTCTATATATGTTTACAGATGGGAAGACGACCCTTCATATTGCCATACAGTGGTGATGAAGAAACCTCCCTATAACAAAGGCAGAAGACTACTGGATATTGTCGATCTGTCGATCTTTGATTTCCTTATAGGTTAGTTTAATCTCCAGGTTAAGGTATATGGGACGGAGAGGAAATGGACGATGGTTGGGGAGGGGGGGGGGGTGAGGGGAATGGGAGTGAAGCGGTAGGGAACCTATTTCCGAGACAGATTTTCAATTATTAGTATTTTTGGGAGAAGAAAAAAATGTTTTCTAGGGAGCATTGTTGGGGATGGAGGGGGGGGGGGAGAGGGGAGGGTCTTAAAAACGCCCGGTGTGTGGAAGATTGCCAATGGGTAATGAATATTTGTACGGTGGAAGATGTTATATGTAATAGTGTGGTGGGAGATGTAATAGATTGTTAATACTAATTTGATAATTAGTTTGCACTAATTTGATGATAAACAAAATAACAAAATCGATAATGGCTGATATATGGAGCACTTATGAAGTACTAATTGGGGAAGTTACTACTCATGATGCTGGGATCAGATCTGTTGCAGTGGTCGCTATAAGGAAGGGTGAGGTATAGTGGGAAGACTCTGCTCGTAACAAGAGTTTGCATGTTAGAGAGGGGAGGGGTGCATAAATGTCCACTAGTGTTCGTCATGAGGAGGGGTCTGTCCATTCCTCCAAATGAGAAATTTCAGTACCATGGTTTTGATGCAAAATAATGCTATAATTTCCACCATTTTAACTATACCCTTGTGTGGTGCAAATTTTATTTTCTACCGTTCGTTGTTTAATGTAAGCTATATCGAGAGAAAAATGTATTGCTGGAGAAGGCGCCCCCCCCCCCTCCCCTGTCCTGAAGAGGACACGGCAACCATTGAATTCTGAAAAACATAATATTTTAATTGTTATTTAAAATTCCTAACTGAAAAGTAAAATAATGACTTGAACTTAGGCATTCTATTTCAAATCCCTGCGGCCTTCCATTTATTTTCGTCGGAATCGATATATTTTTTTGTGCCAATAGCCATGTATAGCTTTATAGCAAAGGGGATTATTCCGATCTCCTTGTTCATTGTACGAGGTCCCTCATCAACTTGCGTATAACATAAAATATTATATAAATGCGCAAGCGTGATAGATTGACCATACAATGAACGTAGTGACCACATTTCACGAGAAGAGATGAATTGCCGTCATAATCTATATATTATTGTTTTTCTTATTCCTCAGATAACTTTGATAGACATAACTATAACACTTTTAGGAATTTTAATAATTTTGCGAGCACAATTCATTACGATCACGGAAGAGCGTAAGTATAACTAGTAAATGATTCCAGTTATAGTTTGGTTAGGAAAACGGATTGGTCATTTATGGGGCTGATATAATAATGCTCATTATTGAACTTATGTTTAATTTATCAGTTTTGAGGGGTTAAGTTGTGAAAGGCGTATCTCGCCTTGCATTTCCCATCCTCTCTTAGGAGACTGCACATAAGTTCATCAACTTGCCTAATAGCTTTTATAGCATTTTACTGATAGTCAGCTATACATTACCAATCCGAAATGAAATAAGAAATAAAATTGAAGGACTTCTTTAAAGAGGAAAATTAATATGATGTTCTATTGATAATCTCACTGAGATAGACTTTTATAGTGGTAGCCACCCCTCCCCCACCCCCTCATCTCCCCTCCACACAAGATACCCGTCCAACATTATGGGTATTTTCTTCGAGAAAATGTGAAAAAGTTCAGTAATCAATCAATCAATAATAGTCAATAATAGTTTGAACTAAAGATTTCAAGCGATATTTGTAGGTAGAAAATGCAAAGCGTTTGAAATGTATTATATGGTTATCAATTCGACGCTGTTTACGTTTTTCACACTTCTTTGTATGTCTACACAGGTTTGGCCGATATAAGGAAGACGATATACTGGCTTTAACTGCACTGAAACAGTGTTGTATGTAAGTTTTTGATTTACAAATCTACGCCAGCGCAAAGTTGGCACAATGTTTTCTATACTGTAATTTCATGTCCCGCTTTCAAAAGCACTGGTATTGTCCAGTATGAGCAGTAGGAATATCATGTTTCTATCAGGTTGGGAACTGTTCATACTGGCAGTTGAATGCTTTGAAGCACGATATGGGAAGACAGTTTAGAGAGGTATTAGCATTAGAAAATTGTCCCAGCTGGGTGTCGCCAGCTCGAAAGAAACGGCATTGTCAACTGCAGCAATGCCAATCATTGCAGGCCGGGGAGAGGGGCGGGAACTTGACGTAGTAGGGATAAAAGTAGGGGCGGGGAGGGGGGGGGGTTCTGCTACAAGATTCGTTTTGCTAAAACGTTTAGGTAAACATACTTGTTCGGCGATACAAACCTATAACTTCCTATTTTGGGATCCAAAACGTTGTACATGACTCAGTGATGAGTAACTATGTACCATTACGTTCTGTGTATTGTGTACCACACATTATCGAGTTTTCTACTTTTGGTCGTTAAGTTGATGAAAATTGGAAAGCATTTGGCAGGATAGCTTCCCCGAAGTTTGTTTATTAACCTTAATTGTTCAGATGGACTGCTTAAACGATATGCCAATAGTTTGAATATATTTTTTTTATTTATTTTATCTTTAATTCAAACACACAATGCAAATTTAAATCTGATAAATTTTATATTTCTTAGCCCAGCTTATCGTGACATGTACTGTAGGATGGTCAAAACGGAGGCTAATCCTTTTCACGGTGACCAAATTCAGGGTCACACAAGAAACGGTGTCAACATTTGACCGTATCGTTGAATATCCCAGTTGTCTTTCTTTAAAAAGCATTTAGTATACTAAATGGACCAAATTAATTCCCTTCCCAGCAATGGTTTGCTGCATTGGTGTCTACAATAGGGTTAACATTTCACGGATTGTTAGCAGCCAATAGACCTCCACTTGGGAGAAGGGGGGTGGGAAGGAGAGGAGTGGAAATGAGGGGGGGGGTGCGGGCAAGAGGTTTAAGCAGACACATGGCTAGGGCACATATCTCACCCACTCACTTGACACTGACGTCTGATTTTTACTGCTCCAACAGATTACGGAATTCTACGTATCAGAGACTGCTTATCTTGGATAAGGATGAGTATAAATTAGGTGACGTCATGCGTGAGTCATTGTCTTTGGATCCAATTGCACCAGTCCTCTATGAGCCTCATTATGACGCGTTGAACAGACGGCTTGGTATTGTTATCAAAGAAGTCGCAAGATGCATTGAGTATTCAGAATCTGAAAGTGATGTTCTTAAAGCAGAACCTACTATGGCAGAGTATCTGAGGAGTATCAAACCACACGACGATTAAAATAACGGATAATCGGAATTTACTGTTACTGACAGTAGCTGACATTTAAAGACATTGCAATTTCCGTCTGTTCACAGAGTGGGGAAGGAGGGTGAGGAGGGGGGGGGGGTATGGATAAGGAAGGGAGAGGGAGGGAAGTGTGAGGGATGGAGAGGGAGGGAGGGGAAAGGGAGGGGAAGGGAGAGGAGGAGAAAAGGAAGGAAGAATGAATGGAAGAAGGGACAGGGAAAGATGGGGATGGAGGAGTAAGGGAGGGGCATTGGGGAAAGAGGAAGAGGGCCTGAACAGATGGAGGGAGAAAACAAGGGAAGAAATGAGGAATGGAGGGAACAGGGAGTGTGATGGATCGATGAGAGGTGGTCAGCAGTTGATTAAGCCCCCTCTACGCAATACAGGAACTGAAGATATTCATGGTTCATTATTTGCATTTTATCAAAATGAAATCCAGAGGAAACTACACTCTTCAAACACTGCGCATTCTCACTGAGATGATATTTTATAGAAAGGCACATGGGAAAGTGATGTTCAAAATCTGGACTAGTATATACATGTACATTTTGAGCTGATAGATTTGACCGTGCCTCATGCCACAATATAGACACATTGCCTGCACATACTGGGTTTATGCTTACAGGCGTTATCACGCTACGTGTTAGCAATGAAACAATGCAACAGTGAAAATATGTCTGTGGATCAATGTAAAGAACAATGTTGTGTAAGATTTGTTTTAGTTTTCAACAATGATTATGTGAGGCTTGCTTTCTTTGTTAGAGAGAATTGTCCTGGGATCATTTTCGTATTTACCCATCTCATTCAGTGCGTCGTGGACTGAGAAGGCTCGGTGTGATTCCTTCCCTCGAGTATATTAAACAAATGATGAAAAACAAAATGTTTACTTTAAAGAAAGAAACTGCAAATTTATAGTATTGCAAAAACATACTCTCCGAATATACTACTAAACAAAAGTAAGGATGCGATGGCATGATACATATATAACTACATGTCTTACTATTAATATTTACAATACACAGTCTCTACACAATGTTTAACATTGTTCATATGGTTTCCATGTTTGATGTCACAAAACACGATTCTGTTCATTTTACATATACTTCCCTGTTGTTTTCATTTCTAGGCAAGCATCAATAGCTTGTAAAAATCTACTGGTTTTATTCCCATAATGGACAGCTAGTTAACCATTGATTTACTCAAAATTTGATTAGTTTCAGGGATTTCATAACAATATCTATTCTCCCTCCCCACCCCCCCCCCCACCTCCTCCCTTGTACATTCCCTTTACAACTAACCTAGAAAACAAGTATTCTGTTTCATGACTTTTATCAACATAAATAAATCTTTTTTTTTTATATAACATGGAAGTTCAACAGCTGCTACATATCAACCCAAAGGCAATAACATCGTCTAATTAAGGCAACAAATTTCATGATGAGTTAATTAAAAATAAAAACAATAGAATTACCATAGATTTACTCATAACTAAATTACGCTTCAGGGGTTTCATAACGACATGTCACCCCACCCACCCCCCCAATCTCCCCTTCTCCCTTGCACATTCCCTCTACAACCAGCCTCGAAAATAACTTTTCTGTTTTCCTGACTCTTATTAACATATATACATGTAAGTTCTACAGCTGCTAAGCTTCCACCTGAAGGCAATAGGATCGTCTAATTAAAGCAACACAACACAACGTGTTAATTAAAGGTAGTATGTTTAACAGACACACACAAAAAGAAACGAACCATCCAGTGAAAAAAACAATATATAATTGAAAACAACTTGTATGCACTCTTCGAAAATTATTAAAAAGCCTGAAAATCAATTTCCCTGATGTTATCTGAAAATATGCCAGGATGAAAAAACCCAGAAGATTGTCAAAGGAAGGAAGAAACAGGTGGCCAAAACTTCACTGAAAGACTAAACATGCTCTCAATTAAGTCTGCTGTAGCTGTGAAAGCAGTGAGGGGGGGGGGGGGATGTAAATGACATTTAAAATATAAATGTCAAAGACTACATTTCATAAAATGGATTGAAATGTTTGAAAACGGTTGAGCCGATTCAGGACAATTGCATAGAAAAGTTCATTTACAGGTTCAACTATGTTACATACTAGAGAAAAGGATGAATGCAAATCAATAATTTACACATTTTTTTTCTTCGATACCAGACATCAACCAGGGTTAGATCCAAACCAGATTTAAGTAAACATTTTGCAAAAAAAAATAAAAAAATAAAAAGCATGTCCTACAGCCTTCATCAAAATGTTAAACAACAGAAGAGAAGTAGATTTTTATTTTTATTTTCATTTTCAAATTTTCTTTTGCAGGAGGTTTATGTAGATGAAATTTGGGCTAAAGTGGTGGCAACAGCAAAAGGGGTGGGAGGGGAGGGGGTGGAAGATCTCTCAGCAGGAATGAATATTATTTTCCCAATAAGTTGTTAACCTTCAATGGTATCCAGTTCATTTAATAACTTATCAACTTCACACTGCAATTCCTGTCAGACTGCTATGTGAAGCTGTAATTACTTACTTACGGAGGAGGATAAAAGCCATTGGGGTAACACAGTACTATCAAACCCCCTCCCTCCCCCCCCCCCACAAACTCTCTTATCAAATTTAAAGCCCCTCCATTGACTTCTGTTATGCATAAGGGTTCATATTTTTTGAAAATGCCTAAACTAAACCTATCATTTATCTGCAAATTTCAACTTTATTAGGTACAAATTTTGACATTTTCAACCGGGAAGATCATAATAACTCAACAGCCTGCAGAATTGAGTGATTTAAAAAAAAACTCAATCCATAATGTATGAGATACATGGTTTTGAAATAACAGTTTTGAAAAATTTATATTGACTGTGCATACTCTGAATACACAGACTGACTTCTCCTCTCAAGAGAATGTCAATGCCATTCAGTAAGCAATAAAAGAATATAATATTTCACTATGCAGTTAATTGCACACAAAAAAAAAAAAAAAAAACAGAAAATATAAGTAATTGCTTTTAAGGAAGAATATTAACAATTTCGTGATTCCTGTGATTTGGTTTTGGCTTTCAGGACCTTCGAACGAAGTACATCGATTTTAAAATTTCAGAAAAACGAGAGAAGACTCAAGTATTTCAGTTTGAAGAAGAAAAAAACAAAATTACTCACAAAATGGTCAAAAAGGCAAAACCTAGAAAATGTCCCAAACTTATCAAATTATGAACATATGAGACTGGCACCAGAAACTAGGGCATTGGATGACGTCACAGCCTCAAATTATGGTACAAGATATATTAACTTCAAGTGTTCGGATCTCAAGAAATGCCGCATGTTAGGAATTGGCACGAAAATTACACGGGGGCGCTTACATCGTTCTCTTCTTCGTTTAATTAAAAATCTGGACCTAGCCTTCTAAACATACACTTGTTGTAACTTTGGAAAAGACAAAGGTGGATCAACAACGAAGGAAAGGGTATTATACAATCACGTTAAGGTCACAATGATTAATTTACAATCCATGATGGCGGCTTTGTTCCCTTTGTTTGTATATTAATCTGTGTCAGATTATGCAGAGGTCACCGGTTGCTCCATCACCCCCCCCCCCACTCAAATCTTGTAGGGTCAGAATCCTCCCTAAGAGGGGGGTCGTTATTGTAGGGTCTGACCCGGGGGTACATCAGCGTTCAAACTACAATCGGGATTGCCCTTGCAGAGTCAGATCCTCTTTGCATATTCAATTGTGAACAAGGCCATAGGTACTGGTACATGAAATGTAGAGATGGATGAATATTATGACTAATTTTACTTTAATTAATTACATTCTATTATAACTTCAAACAAATACCTCAAACTGCA
Source organism: Apostichopus californicus (assembly GCA_020650975.1). Classification (NCBI taxonomy): domain Eukaryota; kingdom Metazoa; phylum Echinodermata; class Holothuroidea; order Aspidochirotida; family Stichopodidae; genus Apostichopus; species Apostichopus californicus. The sequence goes on from JAIPMN010002541.1 coordinate 8,029, forward strand.
AAGGATTCTCAATTTTAGAGATTGCAGATAAAATGCAGATATTCCCAAAACCTGTGTACCAAACAATGAATCGTAAATAATCGATTTGAAAACTCAAAAAACAGAAACAAAGATTAAAAATCAAATGAAAGAAACCAAATGTACAATGGTGACATAATGGGGGAAGGGGGGGGGTTGTCATTTTGGATCTATCAGATCAACCAGAATGCAAAAATGCATTGAGGCTTCGATGACATCGTTACACTAGACTTCTGCTTCTTCACCAGAAGTAGCTCTTACAATGTTAATGTCCTGAACCACTCTTTTAATGGTCAATTACACTTTGCCATGATTAACACAGGTCAGTCTACAATATACACACCTCCACCAAAAGCTACCACTACTGGACCTCCAAGTGTTACAGTGTTTAAAACTTATAAGACATCCGATGATGCAAACCTCGACACTCCAATATAAAAGGCTTGTGCATAAAGACAAGTGCTTTAAATAAGTATATGATATTACAATGAGAAATCACAACCAATAGTGCGCAGTGTACTTTCTGTCGAGAAATCTCAAAGCTATTTACAACTCTACAGAAAAATTGAAGTCTCAAGTTCCCAAGCTTGCCATATATTATGCTCAAAATGATCCCCAATGTATTGAGAGTTGTGAACATCTCACGGTCAATTCCGTTGTCCATTTCATTGACATCACTCTGTGAAGTAGTATTCCGACAGAAATCGTCGATATATTTCGAGCGATCACGATTAACTATCGATCCACCCGAGCAAACCATCACCATCCGAAAACTTTAATATAGTCACGCAAAATACTCTTTAGACAGAAGCACTTTCAAAACGATATTTAACTCAGAATAAATTGTTTCACAGATTCAATGAAAGCAAGAAAATGAAGATGACTTTATCTACCTTGTACATGTCCAACATTCTATGGACAGAGCTGTCTTTATAGGGACTCCACAGATCATGATTTTGGTTTTAAACAGACAGGGTACACACTGAGACTCCCAAAGAAAACAAATATGACCATTGACGTATGCATTGTTTGACGGATATCATCCTCTCCGTAGCTTCAGGGAATCCTCCTCTGGTCATGTAATACAGAGTTCTCAATTATACAGCAATTTCTAGCACTTCCCGACTTCTATTTGCAGGAAGTTGTCTTTGTAATTCAGACTCGAGGCCAGAACACACCCATTCATGACGCAATCTGCTGTATATCACACTGCAGGCCGGACAGTCACCATGGCGATCAACCAGTGTTTTCATGACTCTATAAATCTGTCGACAATCTTCCAGATTGTCTCTCGTTTTGTGTTTGGATAGATCGATGAATGTTTCATGCAAACCTTTCGTCAATACTTTTATCCGTCTGTCCACGTGGATTTCTCTTAGAGGTTGAAGAAACTTATCATCTACGTCATGAACGGTCGCCCAATATACATCAGCCTTTACCTCCGCGTGTCCGAGAGCTTGGCAGTATGCCTTGTAAACAGCCTGCTTTACTACAACCTTATTTGCCAGTGGTCTTCTGACATCTGGTTTCAGAGCCGTGAGAAAGCTAAAGTTCTTCACACAGTCACGCTCAAAGCCAAAAGATTCTGCAAGAAAAATGGCAAATGAAGTTATGTAACTGATCGAGTTCTAGTGAAAATGATTGCTTCATGTGATTTGCCTTAACAGTGAATGAACATTGATATTTTCCTACATTTTTATTCAAATTGATTTGCACAAAAAACGTTGCAATCGTTAGTTTGTGCTATAAGCTTATTTGGATATCTACACATGTGGTGTTCTTACCTTTGACCTTTCACTACAGTTCACCATTCTGTAACATTCGTTGCATTTGTTTTTTTAAATTTTTATCACTGCACAATATTTAATCCTGCAGTAAACAAACATCCATTTTACCAAAGTTCTTTCAATTTTGGTAACTAAAGCATTTCCACGTACATATTTCGAAATAAAAAGTTTTACATGGTCCTCTCGCCCGGGATAGTATGCTGCTTGTCTTTGGAATGTACCGTTAACGCTAACTTGATGATGACCTTGTCAGTTCCTCAGTGTAGTCCAACATGTTTTGATGTACTCATAGTTTTCTTTAGGGGGGGGGGAGGGGAAGATAAATTCTAAAACCAACTAAAACATGTTCTTTCAGGTATGTGCAAACAACAAAACACCTTTTAATGACATTCAACACCATGTGTACAGCATTGTAAACATGTTATCTGATGCCATAACAATCTTCAGCGTGTCCCTTTTTTTGTCATACCCGAGGAACTGACCTGACGGTCTCTGTGTTCAGACCGAGCTGACCTAACGGTCTATGTGTTCAGACCGAGCTGACCAAGAAATACGAACAGAGCAAACTAACTCTAATTTTGTCATTAAAGTAATTAAACCATGCTTGTTCTTCACCAACCTCTGTTTCTTTGATCACAGATTGACTTTGCAACTTGATATTCCACGCACGAGTCACGGACCATCATCTTGGCTTTAACTTCAAACATCATGTTCTCTATTTCAGGCAGTTTTTTCAGATATAGAGAACCATCACTTGGACTTCCAGATACCGTATCTAGGCAACATCCACTGAAAATCACCTCACTTATCCTTGTATCTATATCGTTCTTGTCCCAAACCAGGTAATCGCCCCCATGTTCATCACTCTGGATTGTAAATTTCTCTCCTGTTTAAACAAAATGTTCAATTAATAATTACAATTTTCAATTTTCTTTTGCTCTGCTGCAAACTGACATCGAAGCTATCTTCTTGAGTTATCGTAAGTACAAAGCTTTCAGACTTTGACCTCTGGTGACATCAAATAAGGCAAGTAATAAAACTTTTATACTTACTATGTGAGCCACATGCAAAGTATGACGTTTATGCAACTTTTCCTTTTGGGAATTACAGTGTTTACAACATCTTTAGAGTTTGTCCTCCCTTAACCTCAAATGACATTTGACCTCCACAGAAAGGACATGGTTCTTGTACTTACTAAAGTGGTTCCACCTACAAAGTATGCAGTTTACCCAAATTTCACTTTGTAGTTACAGTGTATACAAGGTTTTCAGAGTTTGACCTTTGTTGACCTCAAATGACATTTGACCTCACAGAAAAGTAAACGGTTCTTATACTTATTACATGCAAAGCATGTACTTGATCCACACCTAATTCTGGTGTTACAGTCTTTACAAGCCAACACACCCACTAACAGACACCCACATCATCACATAGATACCAAGTTAGTCTACAGCAAGGAAATAGAAAAAAAATAGAAAAAAAATAAATAAACTAGAGCAATCAACGGTTTAGTTTACATGACGCAGACAGGTTTAGCATGCTAAATGCTTGATGGAAGATTAAAATCTTTCTTCAATGCTCAATTAAATACAGGCCTGAAATTCTAGACCATCATTTGCAATTGGGTGAATATGTTGGTTACATGGTAGATCTGCAATGGGCCAGGTAATTCAGTTGGAAACTTCACCAGCAAGACATGTATGCACCCCCTCCTCCCCCCCCCCCCAGGAGTAGACAGTTACAATCTGCTTTAAGGGAATATTCAGGTGGCTTAATTTGATTTCTTAACAAGAAGATTGCTCAAAAGTCTTTGCATCATAACTCCTCATATCATAATATTGTATGGTGAAAATATGACCTTTTCTGTTCGTTCAAAATTTGGTGATCTGAGAGTAGCAGAATGATGTCATACATGGCAATTAATCTGAAAGCATCTTTGTTTTTATTTATATTTAAATCATTCATCCACGGCGGAAATTAGTATTTCAACGAAAAAGTTGCATTTTGATGAGATTCTAAAACACACAAAAACAATCGAGCAAACTTTGCCAATGTATCACATTTGTAGGAGAAAAATCAACAAGAAGAATGATGATAGGAATGTAAACCATTGGGAAACCAATAACATCTGACATCACAGATCATATTTATAGTAAGATCCACTTCCTGGAGTACGGACTTGGTGTTAATACTAGCCGACCAAAAGAGCTTACATTTAATCAGCAAAATCCACCAGAGAGTGACAAGCAGATGGTCGAGATGAGGTTTTCAACCAACAGGGATGGAATATAATTCTCATTAATATAACAACACATTTTCTGCAACCAGAATGATCCTCTATAATTTTGCCAATTATCTCACAAGTTGAAAATAAAGATGCTCTTTGAAGTTAGCATGGAAGACAATAAGAGCTTGCCACTAAGCACAGAAGAGACGGGAATCTTTAACTTTGTTCGTTAACGAACCTTGCAGTCGAAAGTGTTGGTTTTAATGTTTCACAGCCATCACAAAAGCCTCAATTTTTAAACTTAGTATAACAACATTGCTCACCTTCTGTCCTAACAGACTGAACATCCTTAATGAATCGCTGTAGTTTTCCTTTTGTGTTCAACTCCTCCAGCTTAATTTGCAATTTGTAGTTAACATTTGGAAATAAACTGTCCATCCTGATGATTTCTCCATCGGTAGGGATCGGCTTCTTTTGCACATGAGAACTCAGGGCCTCAGGGAGAGGCGTCATTAGGATCTCACCATTAAAACTCGGATCCATATTACTGACACGTACTTCCACGGATGTCTTGCTTAAAGAATCAGACAAGATTTCTACCGACGGACCTTTGAAAAACAATTGTAGTTTTTAAAAGCAGAGATATTAAGATTTGTTTCTGATTTAGTAGTATTGGAATTCTGCCTAATGTATTACTGAGAAGAAATGTTATACTTTACCTAAACTAGCCACTGCCCTCCTCCCTCTCAACCCAACCCCATCCACCTCCCCCCCCAAAAAAAAAACAGAAAGCCAATTGGCTTAGTGGTTCCTTGCCTCATTTGACAGATGAAGAGATGCCACAAAACCACAAAAGAAATTCTAACATTTGAAGCATTTCTTTGAGAGATAAGCAGTACTTGGTTTTCCATATCCTAACTTACATACACACAGACAAAAATAGCCTAGGCCCTAAAACTTGAACTCAACTGACACACACAACCTGTCCAATATCCAAAATAGATACCAGTGTACCCTCCAATATTTTACACCAATGACCACCTTTGAAACTGTCATTTGGATTGCTTTTCCTAACACACTTGCTTTTAAACGTTATCCTCTGAGTTAAATGTAGGCTATGATAATCTCAGCAGCCTAACCATGTTGTTAGGCTTACACACAACAACAGTTACTGGTAGTTTTTATAGTAGTATAGTAGCCTAACTGTTTAAGTTAGGCTATACCTGACATATTGATTTTTCAATGACATTTGTGTGGAGTAGAATCGTTGTCTCTACGGCCATCTCCAATGAAATTTCATGTTTTGTTGATGTTTTGTTGTTTCTGTCTATTCTGACACGTTATAGGGAAAATCTTAAATTGTGCAGTGCCGTGTCTGCAAGATTCCACACTATGCTCGTGTACGACGTGCAACCTCCCTCAAACAACTGTTAAAGAAACATATTGCTCTGTTTGGGAGATATCCTAGTTTTAGTAAATATTTTTGTGTAGAGGCTTTTAGTTTGTAAATCAGTGATGTCACAGTGATGTCAAAATGCTGTGAAGCGTATTCTAGTTTGATATTGTTATTATGACGTCACCCATGGCTCGCGCTTAGGGGGCTATGAATCACGCGCTATTAGAAGCGTATTCATATGTTTTGTTTTAAATGATTCGGTTTGTGGGGTTGGAAGACAGCCAAACTGGTTCAAATTGGTTGAGTGCCTATTTGCATATGCTCATCTGCATATCAGGTTGGCACTCAACCAATCAAGAGTTGGGTGGGGGGTTAGCTGTAAGTTAAGACCAATCGGGTTCAAGGGCAGAGCGTGTGCCCTATGCATCGCGCAGTAATTTATTATTTTGGAATCAGGGGTTTAAGTGTCTCCTAAAGACGTATCTGGGAGTTTAAGTTTATCTTCCGAAGTCTACGGACGTAGAACAGTAGGCTCCGTATTTATATTTATACCTGTTATAGTTTTATTCAGAATCAATAAAAGAGATATATATTATCAAATATCCGCTTTTGGAGATTGTTTCCTGTTTCACGCTCGGTTCGACGTTATCAGTGTAAGGCCCGGCTTACCGTTCCCGAACTATCAAAATAAGCCTTACAATGCCATCACTGGGATCTGAAACCTTTTTCTATTATCTGTTTTCTTCTTGTTGTTTATATATATGTAAGGTAGAGGTTATTGGTGTCCACACTTAAACAAACGTCATCATTAGCTCATGTAAAGAGCTTCAGTAGTTCATAGTCAGTGCAAACCCATCTCCATTGCAGGAAAATAACTCTTGTAATAAATTAATAAACACAAAAACAAAATAAGAAATAAGAAATTGAGGAACATGTGGCACAGCAATGTCATATTTAGACTTGATCAAGACTTCAGCCTTGTGTGTGCAGGAAAATTGATATCTCCCAAATGAACTGAGAATTTTTCTTAGATGTTTCAAGAATGTTACATCATCACATTTCTTTCTTTCACACAGGTCAAACGGTGATCGTTGAGGTACTTTGATTAACAAGGGTGGAGGCATTTCTTGTTATTGTTTATAATACATCAGACATACAGCTGACTCTCTGAATGAAAAGGAATATGTCAGAGGTTACATTGAACAAGAGGATGCACCAGTGAAGAATGTAATGTAGCAACAAAATGGAACCAGGCGAACAGGAAGAAACAGCAGAAGAGAAGTTTGAAACCACAAAATTAAAGGCATCCTTCTTTTGGCATGAAAGCAAGTAAAGAAATCATTAATCATCAGGAGCATTCACCGCAGTATTACAAAAAGGGAAATAAATTTATACCTTTCGTTCTTATTATTTCTGTCTGCACATTATCTCTCATGATGGTGTAAGATGTCATCGGTGATAAATCTTTAAATTTCAACTTGACAAGCCTTCCAACCCTGTTTTTGACTTTGTCTGGCTCGGCGTTGACCCCCTGTAACCGCCATCGAGGCCGGGTATTACCTGTGGTTATCTCGATAGAGTTCCAGGTGGAGGTAGTTTCGTGGTTTGAGACTGTAAGGAAGATATAATGATGTATTCTCATCTAAACGGGCGGAGCAGGAGCACCGAAATGTCTACAACCTGACTCATTTATAATTAGCACAACCCAGGAAGCCATCGCACAGGCTGATGGTGATTTCTTGGCACTACACTTCCAAAATATGAGAACATTTGATGCAAACTGCACAGACACTTCTTATATTAGTTAATAATAATCATAATAATAACGCACACCAACTACAAAGTCCTTCCAACTTTTGCTTCTTGAGTTATTTTGTTCACATAGTTTTCAGACTTTGACCTCTGCTGAACTCAAATGACCTTTATGCTTTGCAGAAAATGACAAGGTTCTTCCATTCAGATGTTGACCTCTGACCATCACAGACATGACTATACAGGGATATTGCACTCAACACATGTACACACATGCCATCACCATGGCAAGATTCCTTTTGCCATCGCCAAGGAATAAACAATCTTGTAACATTTTCTTGTGGAAATAAAACTGGTGACACAGAGTGGGTAATATGGTGGCATGGTGGTGTTTTTAATTCAAGAATTAATTTAATTTCAAAAATGAATTCAAGTTTTCCCTGAGTTTCCAGGGCCAATACACAACCCTGGTTTTTTTAATTTATTCATTTCACACACACACACATGCATACACTATGCACCAGTACAGTAGTACTGACTCTGTTGTGGTTTGCCAAGGAATATGCATTACGGAGTATTTAAGTGTTACACTTACCTCGGCGGTGTGTTTTGATGCACTTCCGATAAACAAGATAACCCAATGGCAAAATTACTCCTAATATTACTGTGGCTGATATTATTACCACAATAATTACCAAAGGGACACCACTTGGATCTGTTGATGAAAAGTTCAAATAAAAGACACAATTTACATGAAGCATCGACAGGTGAACATTCACAAGCAGTGCACTGTATATCATTGCTGCAGACAATGTTTACTGCAGGTCCGTTGAGCCTCACACATGCCAGAGGGAGTCATCGAAAGGTGATTATGTCATCATATTTTGTGATATCACTGGATGACTTTTGGCACAAGATTAATTTTGATATGTTGAAGACCGATAAAACACACCCTGCTATCAGTCCAGTTTGTATTTCTATAATACTTTTCAGTTTTGAGAAAATGATCCTTTAACCATCTGAGGATCATTACTCAAAGTGGCTGGACTATATAGTCTAACGCACAGAAAGTTACGTCACTTCCTCAGCTAAATGATATGTTTACAATGAAGTGCATATTTGTCAAGGACAATTGGAGTGGAATGTCATGTTAAAGGATCATGGTTTGGTTGCGTTATTGTGTGCTTTGTTGTTAATATGAAGTTATTGGGATTTATGAACACAATGATGGACTAACATTAACATTTAGGCCTGCACTGAAGAGCAGATGTCATCATCAATTTAGCCTTAAAGGAGCATTCATATTTTAAAATGGGAAAAGTTTACAGAAACATTAGTAACACTAATTGAATTTTTAGCCTTTTTTTTTAGCATTTAAACACTAATCAAGTATGCAGAGACTTAAGGCCTTACATGCTAGAGCACCCTATCGGCCTACTACTACTGCTGCAAGTGGCTCATTCTAGGTGTATAGTGACACTTTCGCTCTATCTGAGACCCTTTTCTCCACATCCAATGTTTTTTTCCTCTCCGGCCTTCAAGAGAAATTTACTCGAGAACCCTAACTTTATATACATTAGTCATGCATTCACACTCTTAAAGTATTAGTTACTTTAAATAGTTACCATGGAAAGAAATGTTTTTGTTTTGCTTGATATAGCGGGCACTATTTTCTTTGTTCAATTATATTTTTTAAGAAAAGAAAAAATTGTTATACCCTGTTTTTTTCTTACCTTCTTTCGGATTAGACTTAACCTCTGCTCCCTTTGGGCCGTCCATAATATCCTCCACTGTGGTGGTAGGTTGCAACAAACTGTTAGTTGACATCAGCAAAGGCTCACCAATTTCCTTTCCTGCCATGGAAGGAAGTGCAGAAAAAAATTGTTTTTAAACATTTAAAAAAGAAAATAATTTAAAAAAAAATTAACAATTTTTAAATTAATTTTTGTAAAACATTTTTAATATATTTTTATTTTAATTATGTAATTTTTCCATTCGATATTGGTCATTTCGAATAACCGATGCTATTGGAAACTTAAAAATCTCTTGAATTAACAAAGTAGCGCATCGATAGCTTGAACTAATGAAGCCTCTCACTTCAAACAATGCAATTAAAGATGAAATTTTGTGAATTTTTTTTTCTTCTAATATGTTGTTTCCAATGCATGCAGTCTGCCATTGTAAGAAATGCTATTTTCAGATTAATGGTCGGAAGAACAAGGTTTCTACTGCATGCCAATTATAAACCTTGTTTGGCAAGTTGTATTGTTAAATCGTTATTAAAAGATATTTCATTCAATTATCATGTCAGCAACGAATTCCGTTGATTGCTTTTGCCTATCCATTACCCGATTTTCTGACATGTTGAAAGATGACGGAAAGAGTGGCATATATAAACTCACGCCAGGGCTCAAAATAGACGGGGGCGAAGGGCGATTCGCCCTACAAAGTTGAAAAATCGCCCCAGAAAAGAACTCACGAGGGCGAAAAAAAATGCAAATACCGCTAAAATCGCCCTCCACATGTACTGCTCATGTACTGTCCAGTCAACGGGCGCCGCACATTTAGAAAGATACAATACTGTGAAATAAATCACTGAAAAAACTCTGACTGCCAATCCTTTTGTTATAATATAACAGCTTGGTTTCTACGTTCGCTCA
>JAIPMN010002542.1:0-11484 GCA_020650975.1 Apostichopus californicus
ACTTCTCCCACCATATCAAGTATATTTTCAGGTGATTTATACCAGAAGATATAGTTTTGGGGTGATTTAAGGCTTAGGTGTCCGAAATTCGAAGTGTCCATGCTACTACGAGTAATATTAGTACTAGATATTGCTAATAGTAATACTATGCTTCACCAACTGTACTAAGTTATGTCAACTTTATGCCCTATGTAAGTTAACTAGTCTAAAACCAGGGTTAATTTTGCAAGTGTAATCGCACCTGCGAACGTCATGCCTAAGTTGGACTAGGCCTAGGGCTGGGCTATGTTATCTCCTGCAGTCCTACTAGAACTGGTATTGTGGCTATAGTCTAATTGTCTAACTAATGAAAGTATCATGCAGCCGTCTGCTCCCTTCTTATGGCATGCTCTTCTCAATTAAAAGGACTGAAAACTAACCTGATGTATCTCACCAACGTGATGGCAGTTGCTTAACAAGGGTTGTTTACACAACAACATTAAGCTACAAAGCCCTCCGGTAAAGATTGCATTGGTTTCTACTTCTGGTATTACTTGGCTCATCATTTGTTATGACTTTTGGGTAGCATCAGAGCCGTATCTAAATATACGGCTCTGGGTAGCATGCATGCTTTTTCCAAAACAGTACCAGAGTAGCAGTGTAATGAGCGCATGCGTAGAATGAGAATCTAGGGACGTGTATGGCAAGCGAAATGCCCATAATTAGGAAAACAATATTCGGCTCTGAATAAGATTGTTGAACAGCGCCACTGAGAGGAGGGTGGGACGAAACTGGGACTGCCTGGGGGAATGCACGCACGTGAACATGCCATAGAAATTGATAAGGATGCACATATACACATTGGCAAGATTTAACGTTGTGATGGGATGATAGAACCATTCGCATTGAAGCCCTCTTATTGTTTCTAAACATTTCTTAAACGGCAAGGGAATCCCCTCCGATTAGACCTCTCTCTAGAACGGATGTTGGCTAAGCCAAATTTCGTGGGCCCGCCCTTAATAATTCCAAGGAAATCACGTATATGTGGAATTTAACCCCGCACACCCCCACCCCCTAAAAAGAAGTAGAAGGGGTAATCATAGAAAGTGGTGGTTGCGCCAGTGGTATAAAATCTACATCGTGACATGTGAAAGTCATCTATCTATACAGGCGTAATTTTAAACCTTATTTCTCCGACTCTTCAAATGGGCCCAGGGACAAACACTTCACACTTCACACCACGAAGGCTCCCCACTTGACTGACAATAAGTCTTTTTTTAACATATTCATCGCAGAATAAATAGTTGCGGAAGGACAAGTGGACAAGGTTGTAAATCGTCAGCAAGCAAATCGTGAAGAAGCAGCAAGTCGTTTTTTACATATTCATGGCCACCAAGCAATGAGTTGTGATGACTAAAAATCGTTCTTTGTGAGCGCTTATATCTCAAGTAATGATTGAACTTATCTCACTCGTTCGATCTTGGGCAGTCAGAGAGTAGAAATAACAATTTACGACTTTCGTTCCAAACAGCAGACTACCTGTCACATTGCCAGTGTCGAATAATGACAAAAGTTGATGTAATCATTATGTACGAGACTAACAATGTTAAAATAATGACATTTAGTATTAAGCAGCGGAACCTCATGCTACAGAATGACCTGCCACAACATTTGTCATTACAGATTAAATTTTCCATTTCGCGTTCTATATTATCAACATGCACACAGCGATCTATAGCACATGAACAAAAACAAAAATGGCATGATGTTTTGTTCAATATCTTTTGAGAAATGAATAAAATTATAAACTCAATGACTTTTTCTAAGAACTCAAAAGTGGGATGGAGGAGGGTGATACAAAAGAGAGCCGTGACCCAAGGGCGTGGCTGATTCTGATCAGGGTTGGGGGTGATACTGGTTGGAAAAAACAGAGATTAATTAGACCAACTAGGGCAGATCTCTCATGATGGGATCCACAGAAATTCGTCTTTTTATATGTGCTTTAAAGTCTCTATACGAGAAATCAAACAAGATTGGGCCGCGAAGATCGAGTACCCACTCCCCCCATCCCCACTACCCCCACTGTGCCACCACTGATTGTTGTTCCCTTGTTATTGGTTATGGATTTAGTTCTGGTTTTGACAAACATTATAAACCCTGATGAAACTCCCCTTGTGAAACGAGCACGTCCCCACCCCGATACGGCTCGAACGTACAGTCTCCGTTAGTCAGGGTTGACCAGCCGTTCAGCGTTTTCAACACTGACCTCTAGATCAGTGGTTTTCACATCTCAGATACATCATATTCACTTAATTCATAACGACAGGTCAACCCGCATTGCTGTCCTAACATGAGTTTAAAACTATGATTACGAGCTGGGGTGATATATGCTTGTGAATGGATAATTTTTCGTCTGACAATGATGATGTCATTTGCACTGCTGTGACTTGTTTGATTTGCATCGGGGACACACTCTGTAGCGGTTTGTAGATCAGCGATCCAGCCTGAAAGCAATGATTCCCTTCTCTGGACTCTCTCGAGCCTATGATTTCACACATAGGATTAGTTTAGGCCTAGTTTCGCGAAAATCACGAGTTATATGCTTAGTTGTCATCGCTTAGGCTCGCATTGTATTTGTCCTACGCCAATGTTATAAATAGTATAGTATTAGAACAGTAACATAATGACAATAATACAGTTCTTGTTATCCTGAGGGTACTTCTTCCCGGGTAACACCCCAGTCATCAGTTACAACAATCAGGCATAGGCCTACATAATTAAGACTAAGAGTCATAGTCAGTCTTGTCTGCTACCAAACGCCTGGAAGTGCCTATCAATGAACAGTGTATAGTGTAGTGTAGGCCGAGAGTAGTTTAATTTAAGTGCAATGTTAGGCCTACTGGTAGACACAGATAGGCAGCTTCTGTATAACTACATCTAATCAGGGCAAAGAAGGACCACACATCAACAGCCCTTTGGGCGATTTTTGTGGACATCGATCAAGATCAAGACGTCAAATGGTTCATTTTGAGGTATATTTAGAATAAAATTAGTTCCATATAATTATAAGTAGGCTCCTAGCTCTAAATGCAAGGTAGTTCAAGTAAATACTTTGTGTGAGGTTGGACTAAAAGGAGGCGGGGAGGTGGGGGGAAGTGGGGGGGATGTGCACATCCGTAGCAGGGGTCTAATTCTTCCCTGGTTGAATAAATAAATCACCTTACAAACCATTTCACTCAACTGACGATGGGAAGTGGGGGCCAATGGCTGTACCATACCATTCACCTTTGTGCTTGTCACTGAAGCTAAGACTAAACCTGGTGCTGTTCACTGCTTCAAACCCAACTCAAAACAATCTAACCTATCAGCATAAGCTCACTTCTTTATTGGTATTGGGTCTTTGCTATGGTTAACATGATGAGATTTTGTTGATTTTGAATGACATTAAATAATGAAATTTTCTAAAAGTATCACCAAAAAATAAATTCTGGGTCTATAAGATGGCATCAATCAGGGTTGCAAGATTTGCTAAGGCTTTATATGCCAAATAAATTGACATATTTAACCAAAAACATGTTAACAAAGAGACATAAAATCCTCCATTTCGATACATAATGTCACCAAAACCTGGCCATTTTATATTTCTGAAAGTCTGCCAACACAAGTTGAATTAAATACAGACCCAGAATCTGCTTTTCAAAACTGATATGATGTGTGGTCATCTAATGTCAAAAATGGTGAAAAGGAAAACAACATTCATTCTTGTTTTTCAATTGTCTGAAGGAACAAAGGGCACTTTGGAAGCTTGTGTATGACCAGAATGTTCAGTGTCAGGAATATTGTGCTAAAATTAATAATTTAAACAAATAAATTTAAAAGCCATGAGCTGCTCAGGATTTTGATGTTGCATATGTCTCGAAATAACCAATAACGTTTTTTAAATCCATTTATTTTCTGTTCTGGGTGTACTGTTTCGACTATGGGCTAATACTTGAATGATTATATTATATTTAGATGTCAAGATTAACATTGGTTTTATGATTTTTAAATCAATTAACGTATGGCTGGTACTGATGTTACATGTGTGGTTGAGATTTTTCTAGATAATGCTTGACTAGGCAAAGTATTGTGAAAAGACAAAAAATTTGGTCTTACTTTGCTTACCACCTTTCATTTTTACAAATTATAATTTCAGAAACTTTTAATGACTACCTTGCATACAGTATGTATAAAGTTTAATATATTGGTATCAACTAATGCAGTCTAACAAAAAATGCCTTTTAGTTGTGTTGGATAGTTTTGTAGCCAACACATGAATGTGATGGTCTAAAGTGTTTTTGTTCTCAATAGGTGAAGGTTCTTACCTTCATACCTACAGCCTTTCATCAAACAGACATCTAGCTCAGTACAATGTTCTTGGCTCATCTGTAATTCATGGTATTAAAGGTAAATCTACACATTATGTAATTTTCTTTACTAATTATCGTTGCAAATTTTGTCAAGGATTCATAAATTATTCGTCCTTCTGACATTAGATACGAAAATAAATTTCAGTCATGTTCTGCCACTTTTGTTTGAAGCAGCTGATCGGGTTTGTTTGAAGCAGCTAATCAGGTTTGTTTGAAGCAGCTAATCAGGTTTGTTTGAAGCAGCTAATCAGGTTTGTTTGAAGCAGCTGATCAGTGAAAATTCTTGGCTAACTCTCATCAGTTATCCGTGTCAATGGTCTTCCTCATGTACAGTATTTCTACATCAAATGCTTCTCCTTTCATAGCTTTTTCCAACAATCTTGTGATATTTGGCCAAAAATCACTTTGCCTTGGACGCTTGACTGGAAGCAGTTTTGTTGTCACCTCTGAGGTTGCAGAATTTACAGACTGGATTTGGGATGTACAATGGCTCTCTGAGCCTCTTCACCACTTGGCAGTAGCCTTAGGTCATAATGCTGTTGCATTGTGGGATTGTAGTGGTTTCATATGCAAAGAAGTGATCTCTTGTGTAGAGAACTGTATATTGTATCCTTTTACAAACAGAATCGAAAGATGGATGGTGCTGCATATTATTGTTTTCATGAATTTTTTGGACATTAGTTAATCAGTTATGTTAACATTATGCCTTGTAGACTTGTAGTGAAACAACAGTACAAGCATTCTCTTCAATTTACTGTTTTAATGCCTTTGCCTTGTCATTTAAGTAGCTGATTACTTTTCATATCCTGAATCCCAACACAATCAATAATTGATTCTTACCAGAGTAACAAAGTAACAGTTTTGTAGGGAGATTAGGACAGAGGTAGATTGGCTACTGAATCAGAACTGGAGTGCTGGCTCCTGAAGACACCATCATGTTTACCATTGGTTATGGAAGGTGCTAGTTTTGTCTTAGATGCCTAAAGGCAATGCTCTGAAGGTTTCAGTGCCACTGGTTTGGATCTCTGCAATTTATGCAATCTATGCACCAGCCAACACATGGGGTAGGGTTAAGAAGGACAGAGGTTTATATTATATTTGTCAAAACATGAGCAATGAATATCTCTGTAATATTCCGTAACTGATAGTCATCAGATATTCTGCTTGTTTCATTGGTGAAAGTTGGAACAATTTAGTACTTGCAGCAGGAGTCGTCTTCAATGAGGTTGTTCTGTGGCGTCCAGCAGGTCACAGAGATGGCTCTGGCAGGTCAATTGTTATTGGCAGGTTCAAGGGTCATGAGGTCAGATTCTTTAGTTTTTAATTGACTTTCATTTACATTAAACGATGATATGTGGAAAGAATGTTAAATGAACTCAAAACATCTGGCCTCTTTGGGAACCAGGATTTATTTGTATTTACAGAATAACATTGAAAGACTTTGTACTTTGCATTGAGGTTGCAAATGGTTTTAAGCTCTGTGTCCAAAGTAGAGTGCTCAGGGGGACTGCAACTTACTGCAGTCAGCCTCCACAGCACATTTGTCTTTTCTGCTCTGTAGTTTCACACAAATAGTTCTTTCGTTCTGCCGAGATATTCCTCTGTTGCTTGGTATCCATTCAGCCTTGCTGCAGTGGATTTTGCAGCAACTGCAGAGTTTCTGTTTGACTGGGTGCCTTATATGACTTTAAAAGTCCATGTATGCATATGGGGAATAACAATAATGGCTCATAGCTTACACTTTATACCAGGCAGCAATCTAAGTTGAAAGTTAAGCTTGATTTTGCAGTTATGTTACAAATTTGAAGATTGTTTCTTATAGGCACCCAGTAAATTGTTCTTCTGTGCTTTTCAAATCAATCAGCATACTTTAAAATGTGTGTACTACAGTTTCTTTCAACTTGTGTTTACATATTGCTTAAAGCAGCAATTTGCGTTGATTCTCGAGATTTTACAATACTAGGATACTATACCAATGACGTAAACTAAGCTAACTGTAAAGTTTCAACTCAAACTATTCCCGAAAAATGCAAAAAATATGACATTTTCTGATTTTCGTATTTTGAATCTTTGACTTCGATAGACTCCTCCCACTTATAGGAATCTTGTGAATATGTATAACGAACAAGGTACTTTGAATAGCAAGGTAAACAGTAAACAAAAATCAGCTGAGGAGATGTACGTACTGCGCGAAGGGACAGTTACGCCATATCTCATTGCATACATTGCCCTAAAAACCCAAGAAAATTCGTCGCTCAGCGAAAATAAAACAGCAAGGATACATAAGAGAGAAAGTCATGGAACCAGAAGAACCTGATCGGTACGTAACATTCGCGAGAACGATATTGTATCACTCTACTCGGTGTTACATAGGCTAGTTACTGTAGTACAATCAGACCTATTAGTGTGTGACTTACACTGGTTAGGCCTGAATAACGTTATGTACACGCTGTGCATTGTGCACTAAAAGCAATGTAGCTATGAGTGTAGCGCAATGGGGGCCGTTAGTTTCCGGACCCGTTAGTTTCTTCTCTTGAAAAACCTTAGTTTCCTCCTCTAACAACATGGGAGAAAGTAACGTTTTTCAGGAGAGGAAAGTACCGTCTCTCAAGGGAATGCAATAAGGCATATTGGCTAGGCCATGTGGAGATTTAAGTAGTGCTTTGCAGCAAGGGATTACCATGCCAATGAATGAGTCTATTTTTAGCACCAAGTCATACATAAACATCTCTTCACTGATTGGTTGAATTTGAATAGGCGGTTTTGTAGAGCTGCATGTGATAAATACTAAATGATTCGGTGTGTCAGAGAGACACTTTCTCAGAATCATATACATGCCTTAATAACTTGCAAATTAACGTTCGCTGTGGGGAAAAGAGTATGAGAAAGTCTTAGTTTTGTCTTTTGTGATTGTATTATGATAAAAACTTGATAGACACGGAAAAATTGAGGAAAACGGCGACTCAACGCAAAATGCTGCTTTAAGCACAAGTTAATATTGCGGTAAAGAGAAAAGTTGAAGACATATGAACGATTGTTTCTTATTTTTGACAGGGAGTTATTTTCAACATTGATTATAATCCAGAGAAATGCTTGCTCTGTTCGGTGTCTGATGACCGTACCATCAGGATCTGGGACCTACGGCTGACGGATGGCGTTACCAGCGGTGACCCAATCAGGACCCTGTATGGACACAGAGCTCGTGTCTGGGATGCTAAACTGATGACAGACGTAATCGTCAGTATTGGAGAGGTTCGTAGAGATAACTGAAGTATTAAAGATACCAAGATTTACCAGTGGTCTAAATTGTCTGACAAAAGAGTTGTATAAAATTAAAAAAATATGAAATTACTTAAAACTTTGGGAATTCTTACAATTGTATCTGGCAACAGCAGATCGGGTGACTTCATCATGACAAATGAGATGACCAGTGCCTTTTTTTTAGCAATGTACAAAGCATATATCCACAGAAAAAAAAACTTTGTTGTTTTCATTAAGCCTTGAATTCAGAGAAAATGGAAAGCTAAGTAAACATTCCTGTTGTGCCAAATTTGTTGTGTCTCATTTTAAGGAGAAATTAACAACAAGTAATTGAGAACGTTTACTGTGCTGACATTACAAGGCACTTCCTGGGTTACATATTGTGATATTCTAGAATAAGGAAGGGTTTATCTGACCAAAACAAGTCAAAATTTACCATCTACTCTGAAATATTTTGTTTTTCTATTTTGCTTTATCTGGGAGAGGGGAGGGGGTAGTAATGTCAAAAATTTGTTAGAAGATGTGATCAAACTTTTGTTTACAGAAAAACTTAACAGATTTCTTAAATCAGGAACAATTTCTTTAATAAAAAAAGAAGGGGGGGGGGTAGGAGTGTCCCTAAACCTACAATTTGGCTAGCAATGAGCTGTAAGTTTACAACCCAAACACACACCACACTAAATCTACTTGTTTTTATGCTCCACTAGCTGCTGTGTCCTATACAAATATTGCAATGAATCTCAGTAGCATAGGAAGCTGGCCAGGGGAGGGGGGGGGGAGGGGGAGGGGAGAGGTGTGCAGCACTTCCCTGGTAGTTTTTTGTTTTTGTAGATGCCTGGCAGGTAATTCAAGTAGTTTATAAGTATTTCAACGTCTTTTGTTTTAGTGCGGCTGTTCCATGTGTTTTATCCAAATAGCTTCATATATTCTCCAAAATACTTTAAGAATTATCAGGTATGATAAAATTAAAAATTTATCATTTCATTGGTTGACAGTCTTTTTTTCAACAGTGGGGGAGGGGGGGGGAGCATGTATAGCTGATCCCTGTGTTCCCCTGTTTCTAAGCCTCTGTATCATCTCGCCTATGGTGGTACAATCATATTTTCAATAGCTTTATCGCAATTTTTTTGATTTTCTTTTTTCTTAACTCTATCTAGGATGCTTGCTGCTTTGTGTGGAATTACGAAGGTTCCATCATTAAGAAATTCACCGGACACAAGGTAATAGAACTTAATTCAGAGCAGTCTTTGAGGATGCATTATTAGTTATAGGTTTAGAGTCTTAAACAATTTAGAGTCAATTAATCTCTGGTCGTTGGTAACTTATTACACCCACACATCCAAGTGTGCACAATACAAACAGTCGCTGCCTGGGGCAGTACAGGTCCCCACATCTACATGTCCCCTGGAACATCTACATGTCTCCTGGGAGAATTCCTATAGTGTGCAGCCAAAAACCTGTCCATTTAAGTATATTTAAAAGTTACCTCCAGCCAACCATTTATACCCTCGGGCAAACAGAGGCAATGGAGATTAAGTGTCTTGCTCAAGGACATGACCAGGTGATCTGGCCAGGACTTGAAACTGCAACCCTTAGATCGCAAATCCATTGCCTTAACCATTCAACCTTTCAACGCTCTCATATTGCTTGGCCATTGTCTCAATGGATAAGGGACTTGAAACAAAGCTTATTGAGAGTGTTACCTGTCAAATAATCAGCTCAACTTTTATTGACATTAAAAATTGTAAAATGATTTGACTGAAATTGATTGCTGTAAACAAGAAATCGAAACTAAATAGGAAAATGAATTATTGTAAACAGGTTCGGTTATAAAGCTAGTTGATGACAGGGGACAGTTGTTGGGGCAAATTATCATAATTACGATTGATTGTATTATATTTTCTGTAAATTTGTTTGTTGCTTGTGGTATATCCATCAATCCACCCATCCTTCAATCAATGACATTTATCGTACTAAAATCATATAAATGCTCTGTGGTGCCGAAGCATATACACAAAGAACAAGTACTGCCGATTTGCCACATGAAGCCTGTATATGCTTCGAGAAGCATGGACATATTTAGTACTGTTTATCCTGCTATATTTCTTTTCACACATCAGGGTCAAAATATTTGGAGTGTAGCTGTGCATGAAAGCAAACATCTTATTGTAAGTATTTGTTCTCATCTTTTAGCTCAATTCTCCCTCAAGTAAGATTGTTTTTATCGATGAAAAAGCCACATTATTGATCATTAAATATCTCTTCAATTTTTGCCTCATTTTTGTCTCTCCAAACACAACTCCTTGATAAAATTTTTTTACTTTGTAGGCTTCCCACTCTGCTAGAGTGTTTAGCTTCCTTCAACAATTTATACCTTTACTGAAAATTGTTTTGAAAGTCTAAAGTGACACCAATCAGGAATTATTTGGCCAAAATGAACCCTATAAAGCACTGTTCATACAGCTAAAAGGTGCATGCTAGAAACTATACACATCATTGACCATAGCAAAAATTGAAGATATTTTTTTAACAATCATAAGAACATCCAGTCGTGAGAATCCAGTATGTAATTGTATTTTTATAATCTGTTTTACGACAACAGGAATTTAAAAGCATTAATTAAAAATTTTCTAAAAATATCTCACAACCAACTTCTAAGAGGATAGTTTTTAAACACTCCCTGACTCTTGTTGTAAGTAGTGGAGTATCCAGAAAGGAAACCTTGGGGGTGGGGGTGGGGGAGGGCCTGTCATTTGAAATTACTTTGGTAGTCAAAATTAAAGGGATAAGTAATTTTCCTTAAAACAAGGAACTTTGTGGAAAATTCAAGTGGAGACATACCTTACTTTTTACCAATGTTCTCTAATGCAGGATTATTTGGTAGTAATTCAGTATCTATCAATAGTTGCCACTGGTAAAGTAGCATGTGTGAAAGGCATGTAGCAACTATCAAACCAATTTATTTATTCCTTCGTTTATATATATATGTATTTTTATATTAATATTTAAACTGTGTCAATTTTATTCTTCATATTCATATTTTAAGGGTTTTGTCATTTTGTTGTCATTTTAAAGCGCTCTTGGACATGCTTAAGCATGAAAAGAGCGCTATATAAATTTGGTAAATAATAATAAAATTCAATAAAAGATATTGAAAGAATCAAAAGACTGAGCTCATAAACTAGAAGAGATCTCTCAGGCTTGTTCCTCTCATCTGCTACAGGTGACCGGTGGAGGAGATTCCAGTATCAGACTTTGGTCCTTAGCAACCATCACAGATGCTGGTAAGAGATTCAGTTCGTTTCGTGTATTCAAAACCTGATCAATTGTATTTGATACGAAGGGACCTTGACATAACGGATATGCAGGGGCAGACTGTCTTAAGCATGTATGCTGACAGACATTCAACGATTTCCCACAGTAAGATGGTCAGGTCAGGTCCCATTCAACTTAACTTCCAGGATGACAAGACTGACGAGAATTGAAATGAAGATTATAAATGCCACCCCTCATTTCCCATTGCCCCCCCCTCAAACCCCACCCCCTGTAGGAGAGAGATTGTTCCTTGTTTGTGACGATGCGATGTTTCTGTCTGTTTTTATTTTAAATTAGAACACACCACAGAATGCTTAGACATGGAGGTAGCTGCAAGAAGTGTACTGGGAGAAGCTATGACAGAGGAAATGAGTGGATTTACTCCTAGATTGGTATCACTTCTTAGAAATGAACTGCTGGTTATGACGCAAAATGGGTAAGAATTATTTTCTTAACTCTCATCATACGTCTTCCATATGTATATATATATATATATATATATATATATATATATATATAT
>JAIPMN010002543.1:0-27491 GCA_020650975.1 Apostichopus californicus
CAAGACTCCAGGAGGACGCTCCAGCAAAGGTTGCTTTAAGAGAAGCATTGAGACATACTGCTAAACCAGTAGGAAGGCCTGTGACTACCTTGCTTGGAAAAATAAAGTCACAATTTAAGGACGTTAATATTAACAATTTCGAGGAAGCAATAAACCTTGCGCAAGATCGTGATACGTGGCGGAGGTTAATCACTGAGCATGTCGGATAGACGAGACTCAACTTACTACTACTACTTAGCCATACGGACCATTTACACTTCCATCTTTACTATAAACGTATTATTTTTCTGAAATCTAAAAATCTCTCCATCTCCTCACCTAGCCGGTCACTTCTCTGTCCCAGCTTTTAGTCATTTTACGATGCTTTTTCCTTCAGATTGTGCCCACAATTTTTGGCGTGACTCATTCATATTTTTTCTCTGACATCAAATCCAGCGTTACTTTCATTAACCAAAGGACAGGATGCAAGCATCTCGATATGCACGTCCCTCCTCTCACACACAGTGCCCGTGCATTAATATACTGCAAAGTATCGGATTTTATACAGAGCAAGTTTTTCCATTAGCCCCAGCTTTATATCCTTCAAACCCTAAAGGCTCGATCGATACAGTCAATGCACGTGGGAAATACATCATCGCTGGTAACCCGGCCCCAAATGTAGGTTTAGGTTTTTTTTTTTAGCGAGTTTAAAGTGACACTGTAATAATTCATTTAAAGCTTAGAGCGGTATAATCAGAGTTTGATTCATATTCCATATGTCATAATATTATAAAGAGACACAAAGTAACCACAATATCAACATTTTCTGTAGAAAAAGCCCTTCTGAAATGGTATCCAATATAGATGACAGATGGATGGAATTTTATTTTAATCATTGCAGTATGATGATGATATGATAAGTCCAGTTATTAGTTAGGCTGATTAAAGTGTAAACAATAGGTTTTATTTTATAGATTTTGTGGGGCCACAAGTGAAATTTTGCACCCAATCTGCAGGTCAATATTATAAAATGATACATAGTAACCACAATATCAACATTTTCTGTAGTCAAAAACCCTCTGAATGGTATTCAATATAGATGAAAGAACTAAAAGAACTTTATTTGAATCATCGCAGTATAATGATGATATGATTAGTCCAATTTATCATTAGTACTGTAAGGCTTTATTGATTTTGTTTTGCCTCAAGTGAAATTTTGTACTCAATCTATAGGATGAGAAGGGTGACCCTCTTTGATATGCCACAGGCTTGCATGACATCATATATGAGATTAAAACGATGTACCCGTAACATCTTTTGGAAATAGTATTTCATCCTAATCAATCAATCAATCTTGCAGAAAGTCAAATCCATCATTTCCCATTGGTATCATAAAATGTCGACATAATTCTTATCTAGTATGATCTTTACGGTTCCACTGCCCGCATTGATATAGTTTGTCAACCTGTTAGTGGGACACAGAAGATTGGTCTGGGTACTGCCCACATGTGGGGTGTGTGGAAGGTGTACACCCATCCCCCTTTTCACCTCACATAAGAAAAATATTCAAAAGTACTTTATAGCACAACCTTGTGTTTTACACCTATTTATAGACCTACTTTGTAGTATAAATGTGCCTCAGAATACACCATTTTACATCTGAAATTTAAACATTTCATGCCCCTCTACATCAAGGTCAGCTTCAACCACCCCCAGGGCCACAGGCCCCCTCCTTAGTAAATTCATGGATTTGCCAGATCAACACACACAGTTTCAAATCAACACTAAATACAGCGTGAATCCTTTCACCGCTCAAATTTTGATTAAAAGTTTCCTTCACGGTTCATTAGCTATGGCTTCACACTGGGAATTTTTTTTTCCTTAATTCTTTTTTTCACATCTCAAGTTTCAAGGCTTTCTTCGAGATGACTCACTAATTACGAGTTTGACGTTCTTAAGCCGCAATTTTAGGTGTAGATTTTGCAAACGCTCTCAAGGGTATACAAAAATTGCAAAGGACACGGTCAATATATAACAAATACCATTAACAGAAACAAACATGATACATAATACTCACTGCGTGTGTGTGGGCGGAAATATTTTTTATCGGATGCAAACATCTTCTTCATAGAAAAACCTGCTTATTACAAGCTTCACCTTGATTCCAAGATTCGTATAATTATGGAAATTGATTGGTCGCAGGTACGGAAGTTACTGATATTATATAGGCTGACATTTCACGTCAAAGTTTACGCAACAGTGCAGTAACCTTTAGTTATTGATTAATCCTTCTCTCATTCTGTCAGGGTTGTTGTTTTTCTGTTGCTTTTTTTTTTTGATCACTGATGAAGCCAAAGAATGACTTTCCCATCAATCTCATTATCCATAGTTACATGAACACAAATTACTTTGTGATGCAAAAACAGCGTGGCCTTATGAAGAGAAACTTTGAAGAATCGTGTATGTGCAACTTTAAGGTTGGCATTAACTTTTCATGCCACTGCAACCTCCTTAGTATGAACAAAATTAGTCAGAGCCAAAACATGGGAGTGGTCGATTTTTGTAGTATTTCATTGTTATAACTCAGGCCTAGAATTTCACCATTTTTGCCTCTTGATGAAAATTGCAGGTACTTAAAAACTCTACCCCATAGCTAAAATTAAGTTCTCACTGTCATTTTCCTTAAGAACAGTAAACATTAAAACTGACTGACCATGTGTTAGTTCTTAACAATTTCTGGCAGAAGAAAGCAAAATCCCACTGGCATTTAGTCATTAAATACAGTAGCTTGGATTAAGGCCTGTAATCAGTTGAAAGGCTTCATGTTTAATGTATTTAGTATGTTGCTTTCCACGTACAACTGCATTTGTTTGCCCTACCCTTACTTTTGGTCAGTGGTGGGAGGAGGAGGAGGGGGTGGGGGGAGGGGTTAATAACATGCTGTCATAGAAAAGGTGAGCATCAGTGACACGGGTTAACAAATGTTTAATGATATGATTTACTTCTCAATTGTATACCATCCTACCTGGTACCAATGTTTGATTGGAAGTTTGCATTCGAAGTTTTGTCAAAGATTTAACAATAGATATATTCAAATGAAAGGAAAAGGAAGCATAATCCTGTAAAAATAGCAAATTTATTGATCAAACATTAAAATACAAAATAGAAAACCCCACAAAATTGTAGTATGTGCGTGATACTATCCATAATATAGTAAGATTAAAATAACAAGCTTTCCCGAAGAGCCATACCCTTCTCTTGTTTTTCTTCCTTTATCCGAAAGACAATACTTCTGGTCGTTTCTCGGTTTTTGCTCAAAGTACTTTGCTAATATTTCCTCCGTTAGATGTGCGAGGAACTCTTTGACCGCATCGACAAGAACAACGACGGCAACCTCCAGTTCTCCGTGGAAGTCAGTTACATGGAGATCTACTGTGAGCGGGTCCGGGACCTTCTCAACCCCAACCAGAAGAATCTCCGAGTCCGAGAACATCCGCTTCTCGGCCCGTACGTGGAAGATTTATCCAAGCTTGCAGTCACCTCCTACAATGACATATCAGGTTTGATGGATGAAGGAAACAAAGCCAGGTCAGTCCTCCATCTTACTCTCTCACTCCTCAGTTCCTCGTTTCTCTCCTCTTCAAATATTTCCTCCCTCCTTCTTATCCTCTCTTCTTTCCTCTCCTCCTCTCTTCTCTCTCCTTTCTCCTCCTTATTCTCAATCCTCTTCGTCTGTGCCTTCTTATCCTACTTTAACTTATACTTTCCCTCTTTTTCTCCTTTTCTCCAAGTCAATTTTCTTTCACGTCTTCTTTGCCTTCTCCCTCTTCATCTTAAAGGAAGGTGGGTGGGGTGGGGTGCTAGGGGAGATAAGGGAGAACGTGAGGTGCAGGGTCAAGAGTAAAACTAAATGTACAGTTTGAAAATTGGCATAGCTTCAATTGAAATATGTTGGCTTCGATTGAACTACTTGGGTTTAGATTGAAACCACTGTAATTAAAGTGGGCTTTGATTGAACTAAATGGGCTTTGGACTGAATCACTTAGAGAAAAGAAATATATTGCTTTACTTAAAGTGACCATCCTAGTGTCAGGAATTGACTGTTTAATAGGTCCATTGTGTTCTATCTAATTTTAACAATACCATAAAAGAACTTTTGCACAGTGTGCTATCGACCTAACAGATTCTCCTTTTCCAACCATTGCCCATACAATATAAAACTACAGTATGTCAAATCAGGTTTTAACAGGTCTATTTGGTTTATCATTAAACATTGTTTACTTGGTTGGAGATTGATTATGTGCTCTTACTTAAAAACTTACCCAGTAAGCCCAGAAAAATAGAAATACATTGAAACAATAGAAATCCTGGGCAATTTAATCAACCCTTCCTTTTTTTTCTTCTCTCTCCAGGACTGTTGCCTCTACAAACATGAATGCTACCAGTAGTAGGTCACACGCTGTGTTCACCATCGTTTTCACCCAAAAGAAGTACGACGAATTGTCCAAACTCTCCACAGAGAAAGTCAGCAAAATCAGTTTGGTTGACCTGGCAGGAAGTGAAAGAGCTGACTCTACAGGGGCTAAAGGTGTAAGGTTAAAGGTCAGTCGAATTTCATGTGTCTGCTGATGTAAAGTTTGTTCATGAAAATTTTAATTCAGAGGTTGCTTGTATTTGATTGAATAAGTATCATTTTTACAACAGAATTACAAACAATATATTAAAAAAAGAAAAAAGAAAAAAGAAACACATGTCAGTATGTCGAAACAAAACGAAACGTATAAAATACCAAAAATTACAGGAGGGAAAAATTTTGATATGATTTGGACAAGACAATGCTCATTTGTCACCAGCTTATGTAGTAAAATGTTCTATAATGTCTCTATTTATAGGTTTGAGCAATTTATCCATACATACAAAACAGAAGTGCTTATTCATGGTTTTGTTTGTGTGCAACTGAGAAACAACAACGATAATAACAACTACAAAGAAAATTCAACTAGGAGATTTGAAATGTATGATCACATTCTCCTGAACACTTATGGTTCTAAGATGTAGACAAAAAAAGGAACATATCTTCTTCATGTATGCATTGAATTGATTATTTTATTTTACTATGATATTTTCTGGTTCAATACCCAAAAGATGAGGAATTTACATCACCCCCCCCCTTCCCCCTCCGATCATGAGTAATAAGTTTCAGTCCATGTTTGTTTCCATGGATACCATCGTAAATCACCATAGGCTGGAAATTTTTCAAACGATGTCCCTTTTGAAATAGATGAAAACTCATTCCGTAGTCGTCGTCGCCGTGATTTAGTGGCCGAGTCGTATGTATACAGACCATAAATATATATACATCCAGGACGATATAATTCAAAAGATTGCAGTTCATTCAAAATCTAGCAGAAATTTACTGCTTGATACATGGCTGACAATCGGTGAACGTCTATGAATTAGGAACAAGTTCCTCTCCCTTATTCGTTATGGATCTATCGTAGAGAGTCTGACGTACGGTACAGCCGTATTTCTTGGATTTATTCCCCGGCCCCTGGGTATATCGAAGGAATCAACGTTTGCTGCATTGCTGGTCGTATTTCATTGTACAGGGGTGGGGGGGGGAGGGGGGTGCATATAACTCAGGCTTGAATTTCACAGTCTGAGTCAAGTTCAATATGGGATTAAACATGAAAATAAATCATGGTCATATAGTAGAATAGCCATAGGAAGGCCCTATAGACTCCTGGGATTGTAATACTAAAATGGCTAGTTCATTGGCACTAGAGCTGTCCACATACCTTTGTGCATCTAGGCATGTTGTATGGACAGCACAATCATTCATTTTGTGCCTCCCCCCCTGTTTCAGTTGTAGTTGGACACTGGTGATGTTTCAAGAGGGGAAGGGATGGTGGGGGAGGAATCGAAGGGAAGCTAAGGTGGGGAGTGGAGGGGGCAGGGGTGATATAACCTGCATTTAATTTTGAAGATCAGACATATTGAGCTGCTACTGCAAGAGATTTGCTTCCCATCCATTTAACATCCCCCCTCACCCTCCCCTCCCATTCTTTCCTGTTGAAGGCCTTTGACTGTATGTATTTTGAAGTTTTCTTCATCCTACACATATTCTTTGTGATCACACAAGTTTTCACCATAAGAGTGACAAAGAACACGTTTCAGCACCTCTCCTTTTCAGCAAAATTTTACAACGTAAAAACTGTTAGCATTATACACATTTCCATCTTGACCAACTGCAATCTCAAATTTCATCCTCAATATGCCAAATTATTGTCGTATTTGCTCCTCCCTATTCACTGAAAGTTCACATTAATACAGTAACGGTGTCAAAAGAATATGTTATTTTCCCCGGACAGAACCGAATGAATAATTAGTGATTTACATTCAAACTTATCCTTTCTGATTGTATTTTGGGTTTTTTCTTTGCAGTAGCAGCTTTCAATTTGGAATGTGCGTGACAATATGTTCTTTCGGAGCAGACATGGGATAATTTGTCCCCTCCCCCCCCCCACCATATTTTCTCCCATCTATCAATAATTATCATAATTAACTTCTTTTTGAATGACATTTTTGCCAAACAAGTATAAGTGCTAGTTTTGCCTCCTATTTGTTTTCTGCTCGTACCACGAGGCATGATTCATCCTGTTGTAGCAACACTTATACAAACAGTATTATTGTTATTCTTTTTTTCTTTTCTTTTTGCTCTTTCTTTCTTGGGGGACTTTAGGAAGGTGCTAATATAAACAAGTCCCTGACAACGCTCGGGAAAGTCATCTCAGCTCTGGCAGAAATGGTAAGAAGCGTGAGGGTTTAGTCAACGCTCTGCATTGCTGTAAATTATAAACCAATATTTTTTTGTTTTGGAGGGGGGGGGAGGGGGAGCAATCCATAAATTTTCTGGTTAATACCAAATAATGAGAAAAAAGAAAGAAAAAAAAGAAACTGTCTCATGAGGAATCATAGATGTTGCATGTAGAATACTTGATAAGGAAAAAGTAGTTTGGTGATATCTAGCCTAAGAAAGTACCTCAGTAGTAGCAGATTAGGGTTATAGCAATATGGACAGTGGTATGGGAGATGTATTTGGTTCCAAAAGTAGGTTCCAAAAGTAGTTTGGTGATATCTAGCCTAAAGAGTACCTCAGTAATAGCAGATTAGGGTTATAGCAATATGGACAGTGATATGGGAGATGTATTTGGTTCCAAGTTTTCAGCATTATGATATATAATAGAGTTGCATAGTGTGTGAACAAATATCGCAGAGTTGTTCGATCTAGGAAAGTACATGAATGCTCTACTAAACTTTTGTCTTCATCGAGAAACAATTTTAGCGAATCATTACTGCTTCCATTCGAGTTTAAGAAATCTTTTCACCCAGATACATTCTTAAGTGGTAGTATTTTACTTCTTTGGAAAAATAAAAAATAGAAAAATTTAAAAATGTTTGTCTTTTTCTTGGTTTGCCTTAGAATGAAATTTGACTAGTTTCTTGATTATCAAATATTGTTGGAAATTATCAGACTTTTTTTCAATAAAACTCAAAAAACCAGTTCTTTTGAATAAAGATTTTTTGAAGGTGTCCTATGGAATTCAGCACAACTTTTTAATGGAAAAAAAACCTCATTGCTACATCATCTACTGAATTTACCACACACTTACAAAATCATCTGCTTTCTGTTTCATTTTCAAGGCTCTTTAGAACGAATTTATGAAAGCCCATTAGTACCATTCATCTGTAGGATACTAGGAATCATTTATTCCTTGTAATAATTATCATTTTGTCACTACCAAGTATTTATTTATTAGAGTTATGAATTGTTAAGAACAAATTAATAAGGTGTTCAAACAAATTAATAATTCATAGCAACAAATTAAAAATGTTTTGACAAATAGCATCAATTAGATTTTCTACGAAGATATTACGTCAAGCGTACTCTGTAAGGTATTAAGCCTTATTATATATATTTATGTCTTAAGTAATTCTCTGCACTACATATGCTATGATATATAACCTGTCGTATTAATACTTTTGTTCACCGAGTATGCAAATGTGATATATATCTAATCACTCGTGTAAACCCTAATTTGCATTATTCGAAATATATTAACGACGGCATGTTCTTTTCTTGCAAGAATCTTTCAAACTTTTTGCACGTTTCTTTTTTTAATTTTCCAATCATTCTGTGCGGGTTATTCTCTTAAGGCTCAGTTGCCATCGGTAAGATATACCCCCCCCCCCACCCCCACCCACCTGTGTACTTCTGACAACTTTTGATGTTTTGATGCTTTCAAAGGGACTATATATTGCTAACATAACCATCACTAATATGACCAATTTCTGAGCAATGCAAGCTTCCATTGAATCGACATGTAAACTAGACGATAATGGTTGTTTCACTCTTATAGTCCCTTAACCATATCTCCATTAGAAACATAATATATATGTAGTTTTCCCATTGGCCACTCAAAAAACTGTTCCCATGGCGACAGTGAAGTAATGCAGTGAAAGTGCAGTCTTGTTGTAGCCTGTAGAATAATGAAAAAAAAAATGGTTGTTTGTTTTCTGCTGAACAATGTTCACCTGCAAAGCTGCATGAATGTGTTTTTGTTTACAGCTTTCTTCTCCTGTTTTAAATTTTTTATGTGAATTGAGATGTTTAGGAAAAAAGGTTTGAAATGTGTTTGTAATTTTCAAGGGTCATGGCACTGCCCTTGTGTAGCAAAAGTGAGCCTTAACAGTTGATAGTTGCCAAATTGATTGTAAAATTAATAGAATGCTGAGAAGAACATGGCTGGGTGGCAACGTGAAAGGGGAGCTCGTGAGGGTTCCCAGAATGCTTCATACTTTTGTGAGAAGATCAAAAGACAAGCTGTATATTTATAGCTTTGACAATTGGTGACTCTGAACCGAGAAAATTTGTGGCGTTGTAGAATCAGCAGTAAGCTAGAACTGTCACAACTTGTAACCTTTAATGACCAAGTTTGGTCATTTTATTTCTTATATAAAAATTTCTTTTCTAGAAATGCCACATAGTTATGCCATGTATATTAATATAATTATGTCTGCTTTTTGTTGCATTGATTATTGAATGATTTCATCAAAGTTTCACCGTAGAATTGTCAGAAAACAGCGCAGTCGTTGTGAATTGTGGATTAATTTACGTTCAGCCTAACCATATATGTTATCTGCTATCTTCCGATGCCTCCACGCTTTCCTTGCTTTGTGATATTGTCGTTTCTGTTCTACAACGAGGCCGCCATTATTGTGCTAACTGTGTAGCTTTGTCTCAACTTTTGAAATCGGTTTTCCTCTTTTCATTTAGTAACATTGGTATGCTTAACATGGTCATTTAGTTTGAAATCTTTGTACAGCTTTGCCAGAATTGTAGTGAATGGTCAAACGACACTACCAGAGCAGCCTCGATAAACTAGGTCCTTAAACTTTGTCAAATATCCATGCTACGTTCACGATAGTAGCCTTGCTATCTCTGAAGGCAATTTTAACAAGTAAAACATTTTTGGAAGAAATAAATTGCATTTGACAAATTAGGAAGTGTTCGTGGTTGCCATAGGTTACAATTCAATAGAAATTCTTTTACATGAAAATCATCCAAAAAGCATGCCTGAATTTGATGCTAGATATATGTATATGACACCCTTCTTATTTATCATTATTACCTTGCTGTGTACAAACTAAGTGCTATCCACTTATAATATTACAATATTCACTAACATTGTGTTATTGCCTTTAACATTAATGTAAAATCATATTTTTAAGATACATCCTTTGAAAATGTTCAACATGAATAGTGTGTACTTTGTCTTCAACTCATGTCTACTCTCACAAAACAAGTACCCATGGCAACTGCCCCTGTGAACACAGGTTAAAACACAGAGGAAAACACACATATAAACGTCTGTGGTACACCTATGTTTTTGGAACCAATTTCACAGATAAAATTACATGTGTTTATGTGTGCCTATTAGGCAAGTGAAATTGTGTGGTGTGGATTTGACATATATGTTTGTGAGACAATCTAAGCCATGAATAATGCAGTAAACAGACAACTTGGAAAGTTCCACGTCACAATTAACCTTGCTATTATACACAGTTTCACATGATTTCTTGCCAGAGGTTGCCACAGATTTCTGTGTAAACCTGTGTTTTGAGGCTTCCACACTCTTTCTCCCAAATTCCTGGGGTTTTCAGGGGAAATCACTGCTGATTTTTTTTTATTAAAGGATAATTTCCTGATAAGTTGAACTATGTTAGGATATTAGTGATGAAAATAAAAAAATTTCCATTTCTCTGAAAATTATATTTAAATCTAGATATCTGCAGTAAAAAGTCTCAATCTTACCATCGAGTTTTCTCACAAGTATCTATTCCGGTCGTGCTCGGTCGTGAAACAGTCATGGATGTGTATTTTTCTTGCAATTATTATTATCCTTCAATTACTTGAGTAAGAATATATATATATCAGAATAGGTTATTTTGGTTATGAGCATATCTCTAATTTTCTTTTCCACAATTACTTTTCTTTCTGAAATTTCCGTCTTTGCGACGTACTTGACAGATAATCGGTAATAAGAGCCGACATGTTTCTATTTTAAACTGACATCTGGTGTGATAATTTGAAAACTTGAGAACGAACAGGTGCAGATGTGATAGTTGTTAAACTCTCACGTTATAAGAAGGATGAGGGCTCTCGTGCAGACTGAACAAAATGCATATGTGATAAGACAGATCCAAAATAAACAAATTGTAAGAATTCCCAACCTTTTTTAACATCTTAGCGCTAACACTGGTGGTTAACTCACATTAGAAAATTGTCCCAACTGGTTGGTTTCTATTACCAACCAACCCCTACATTGCAACAATTTCTTGTTTCATATGTAGCCTAGCATAGCAAGTCTTCTACATTGACAATAAAAACACTCCAGTCTCCAAACATCAAAACACATCATCTGCAATGCTACGGTAGTCATTATTGTAATTGCGAAAAAGGTACAACAGATAAACCAGTTATAATGTGATAATCGTCGAAACAAGATGGCCGCCCGATCAATAGTGCACGTCCATGGAAAATCGGTCATCTATTGATTTTGCCGTTCTTCTCTTCCTCCTTCGCCCGA
Source organism: Apostichopus californicus (assembly GCA_020650975.1). Lineage (NCBI taxonomy): Eukaryota > Metazoa > Echinodermata > Holothuroidea > Aspidochirotida > Stichopodidae > Apostichopus > Apostichopus californicus. Next base: position 11,130 of record JAIPMN010002543.1, read on the forward strand.
TCCTTTCACCCGTCATTCGTTTCTGTTTTTGTCATCACTCTCTTCTTACGGAAGTTGTAATTTTCCTCTCGCCCGTGTCAGCATCATTGCCAGTTGACCTACAAGCAATCATTAATACAGGACGGCCGGATGGTTCTCCCCAGGGTTTTCCGTGACATTTATGCCAGTGCTAACAGAGAGCTCTTAACTATAATTTCAATTCTGTTTGCTCAGAGATGGGAAGACATTTCTGTTGCCATGGTGACGTCCAAGTGACGAGCAGTTCCATGTGTGTTCATTTGCAGCTTGTGTTTGCTAATTACCCTCTACTAGTATTGCTATGTAGATGTCGTCTGCTGCTCGGTGTTGGACACCTCATTTGTCTAATTTTGATGTGAATGTCTTTTGATCGCTATCTCGATGTTGTTGTAGCAGTTATTCCTGTAGATTCAAGAATTCAAGACATTTTTATAAAACGTGGCTGAAAACTCAAAAAAGTTTTTTTTTTTATTAATCTTGAATAAAGCAAAGAAATTAATGTAGTTAGCTCTTTCAAGTAAAGTTGAATCATATTTCTGAGTCAGTGTATATTTATTTTGTATTACACATCTCATGCTAAAAGCGTGAATCCTCCGAAACGGTTCGTAGCCATTTAATCGATGACTCTCATCTCGTCACGCAATATTGCAAACCTCGGCTCGTTAAGTAGCATTCGCCATTCTCACTTGCATTTTACCATTGTTGATATAAGAGACTGATTACTATTGGTCCTAACTCTTTGGGGATTTTCTTTCAATTTTGGTAGATTTAATGATGATTTGATGAGATCTTCAGCTGTATGTGAACCTGTTTCTTCTCATACTGTGTTATTAATTAATATTGTCCTCATTTTTCTGCCAATCAATCTATCATTAAAGAGGAAACTGGGCTGTTAAATATCATTTCTTGGAAAACAGATAAAGAATATTTATCCCAGATGTTGTGAAGCTTGATGTGATGTTTAAATTATAGCTGCGTACTGGTAGGCACGTTGATAATTTGCGATTGGCAGAGCAATTTTGGTTAAGGTTCCAGGAAAAACCATTACTTGAAAACAAATAAATAAATTCATTCTATAAGTGTAGGGTTTAGTTTACACAGCTTTGAAAGTTTCATGAATTTGGTCTTCTTTATTTTAAGTCAAGAGTTTTTAGAGATGTACATTTATGAAATTTTTCTCTCTCGAAAAATTGCATACAAGCTTTCATCGTATTAATCTACGCTTTAAAGCAAAAAAAAAACAAAAGAATAAATTGAGATGTCAGAACTGATCGGACAAAAACTTGAAAGTACAGTAGATGTTTACCTTATCAGTGCTAGAATTTCAAAATTATAGTCACTTTCTAAAAAATGCAAGTAGTTAGGAAAAATCTACTGGGTAGTACTGGCTAAAATCAAATTCTCACTGGCATTTTGCTGAATTTCATTACTGTACATACACATCAGATTACTGTGCAGGGGATAATGGGAGCACCAGAATAATATACTTGCTGTTGATAAGCAGTAATGCTGGGCTTATGTCAGGTACTGAAGTTATTCCAAATCTTTGACTGATGATGGTTAACTAACTTATCATGAATTTTTGGTTTTAATAATCTATACTACCAATAAAATGCCAGGGCCTATTTTCTTCTGCTTCTGGCAAACGGTGAATGCACAGGCATTTTGTCAGTAGATCACATGAACTTTGAGTGCCTGATAATCTTTGGTTGAAATTTCAATTGGTGTAGTGTTTTTTCATCTTTTGATACAAAAATGTTGTTGGATTTATTTTTCTTCATCAAAGCTGCTTAAGATGTTTTTCGAATTGATTTATTAACCGTTGATCTTATCGGATTGCATGCATCCACCTTTCAGTCGAGTAACAAACGAAAAAAGAAGAACGATTTCATTCCGTACCGTGACTCGGTGCTGACGTGGTTGCTAAGGGAGAACCTAGGAGGAAACTCCAAGACAGCCATGGTTGCTGCCCTCAGTCCAGCAGACATAAATTATGATGAAACTCTCAGTACTTTGAGGTTAGAAACGGATAGTTTTAAACCTTTCATAGACATTTTTTTTGTCAGTCAGATTCAAAGAAATTTTGATACTTTGTATGCGTTAGGCTGTTTTACGTCTTGGAAATGTTTCCAAACAAATTTTTGTATACTAATTTATATTTAAATACTCATTCTGTTATCACCTCTACATAATAGTTTGACGAACCACGTTTTTCCATTTTTCCATAATATTTTGATCAATTTAATATTTCATGAATTATTTTGACACAGTATAAGCATGATATAACAGCCAAAAATAGCACCAATACTGGAATATTAATGTATAATTTTCATCAAAATTTGATTCTTTGATATATGAAGCACATTCCATCTCCAAAGATCATGTTGCAGCTGTAATTTAATCAATGGTTCATGTAATTTGGAATATGTGTGAAAGTATCGTCCATACTCTGAGATCCAGGGCTCATAAATATATTTTCAGAGATCCTTGTTTGCATGAATAATTTATATTTTAATATAGACAAAAGTATGTATTCTTCATCCGCTCCCCTGTAACATGATGTCATTCACCTCACACTGGCGTCATTAAGGTAGATTCTGAAATTTAAGCAAAATATACTGAAAAAATCTCTTTTTTTGTTTTGCAACATATCATGGCATGTGAATCGTAGGATTTGCATCGAAAGAGAGCAACTCTGATGAAAAATACTAGAAACATTTAAAAAAAAAAATTTTATGCTGTTGGGGAATCCTCGTAATAACTTATCTTTGATAAATATTATACCGTAGATATGCAGACCGAGCCAAGAGCATCGTATGTAAGGCTATCGTCAACGAGGATCCGAACGCCAAGCTTATAAGAGAGCTGAAGGAAGAAGTCATGAGGCTTAGAGAGATTCTGAAACAGGAAGGGATCGACATCAGTAGCGCTAGTCTCACGAGCACCATCGCTCAGAGGATAACATCACCGTCTAAGGAGAGCGCCCTCGATAGGTTGAAGGTAAGAAGTGGTGAAGAGATGTCTCATGATATTGCTCAATCAGGTTTCCATAGAAACCATTGTGCACACTGACTATTCGGGGGCAGACAGCTGTCAATAGATATGTATGTATGTATGTATTTTAGATCCTCCTGCAAGCAGGAACTTGCGAAGAAGCCATCATTGGCTTATCAAAGCCGCAAGCTGACCCAAGTCAGTCTCTTAGATTCATATTTTAACGTCCATGATTATGAATTATCAATTGTCAACAACTCTGTAACTGGACGACATACATTTATAATCTTGGAGAGACTCTAACTCGGGACCTTATGATTGAAAGGACCGGTGTTAACCACTGAGCTAACACTCCCTGATATATCCCGTTATGACTTATTCTTGAGATTTGGCGTCTGGTCAGCTGTCATCTATTATCAGTATGGGTGAATGGAAGGTGATATAGGAAGGTTGATAAAAAATAAAGTTTAGTTCTGAAGTAGAGAACTTTATCTCCAAGGAAAGGAGTTTGCTTAAACAATGATTTAAAGTTTGTGACAAACAAGAAGAAGAAGAAGAAGATTCTGCTAGGATTGAAATGTTAGGCCCTCCCTCTACTTAATCTACCACTAGTTGTCAAAATGTCAACATTGTATGGAATTTAAAGAGGGCTTGCTAATCTTGTACTTGTCAATTCTTCTTTTGAGAAAGAATGTGAGCAGTTTTTCTCTCCCAATTTCTGCCCACTTTAAAACAAGAGTTAATCGTTTGATGGAATACTAAAGATCTTCAGTCCTTTTTGCCATTTGTCTCTTGTCAGTTTCGTCATCTGTTGACAGCAGATGAATTGTTTATTCTGCTTGAGAGTGAAGGAGACTCGATCCATTTACCGTCTGAGATTTTCACTCTAAAAGCAGATTAAAATTTTCAAGAAACAAAAAAATTATATTCATGAAATGTTGATGAGTGTAAATGTTAAAAATGGTTTAACGTGAAGGTCATGGCTATTATGATAGAAAGTTCGGAGCAATTTTTAGTGGAAAAATTGCCCTAAGAAACATTGGTGGTACTTTGCCCGTAGCTGTTTTTTTCAAAACTGTGAAGGTGGAAGAGTTAAAACCGATTAATATTTTATTTTCAAATTTCTAAGGAGAAATAATTCAAAAGTAAAATCCTGTGCAAGGTGATATAGGAAGATTGATGAAAAATAAAATAAATTTTTAAGTAGAAACTTTAATCTCCAAGGAAAAGAGGAAGGAAAAGAGTTTGCTTAAAGAAGGGATTTAAAGTTTGTGAGAAACAAGAAGAAGGAGAAGAAGAAGAAGGTTCTGCTAGGATGGAAATGTCAGGCCCTATAATGTATACATTGACCTACACAGGCATATTGCAGTAGATAAGTAGTTTGATATTTTTCTCCCAAAGAATTATATAGTGTCAGAATTCAAATCTAAAAATATCCGTTACCATGACAACAAATTATCAAATTTGAAGTTGAGAAGTGTTTTCAGTTGGTAATAATGTTGACAATCTAACTAAAATATGGACAATTTCTTCAGAATGAAAGACATCACCTATCCATATTTTAATCAAAAGTAGTCCCACTCTCAAACTCGGGTGTCCATATCGCTACACTTGCACGACCAACGAAAGCCTCCATGGGCTCTACTGTACCTCAGTTTGGTCCATGTTGATGACATCGACAGTATGTTTAGAGAATACTGTTAACCAGCTTGCCCCCTCCCCCTCCTTAATAAAAACAAGGAGTTTATTTACCCACAAGATATAAAGTTACAGGATAAACAGTCAAATTTAAAAATAGGAAACATTTCGTAATTATTTGCAAAAAAAATTGTTCCAACATGGACAAACTAGACCAAAATTCACCTCTTTTGGTCTGTTTGGGTATGATTGGCTTTCCAGAGATGGAGGGAGGGAGAGACAGATGGATGGAGGGAGGGAGGAGGAAGGGAGGGAGGGAGGGGTAGAGGCAGCAGAGGGAGGGGGGAGGGAATTGTTTGTTTGCATTCTCCAGACTACAATCTAGTTAAACTCCCAGTAGCAACATTGGACATGGTCGGTGAATTCACAATCAATTAATTCCAAGGACATGTATGTCATTTGTCTGACTCAGTCTAGTTGCTTGTATGGGAATTAATTATGACTTTAATGAGTGGGATTCGTCTCGATAAGTGTGCTTTTGACATCTGCTACATGTTAGAGGAGGTCAAATTCTATCGAAGCATCGGCTATGTTGCTCTCCCGATAATTAGAAATGACAAGGTAACCCATTCTTTCTCTCTTTCATCGACCAATGACAAAGGCTGTCTCCTTCGATATCTAGTTCAAGTCATTATGATTCGTTCATGACATCGTCGTAAAGTCGAAGGAAAGTGTTTATAAAGGATTACGTGTTCACCCTGACATCAACTACATTCAAGTTCACAAAATGTAGGGCTAGTGGTTATTGTCTCATGAGTAATTAGTCATGACGAGGCTTCCCAAGATTTGTGTGTGTTCTGATGAGGCAATGACAAAGATATTTACATCATTAGGCCTCCTGAGTGGGATTCAAGGGCACATCATAGGCAAGGAATCGATTATTTATTAGTTAATTACTAAATGAGGGACATTGAGGTGTAAAATTTTTAACCTGGTGGTATGAGTGTTTGTGGTGGTAGTAGGTTTTGGGAAGAAGGCTAGAACTGAAAAAATATGGGAAGAGTTGAAATATCCATTTGTTACTGGAAATAAATAGAATACTGGTAAAGTTACCATGTGGAAAGGGTTGCTTACATCTTAAATCCCTTTCCAAGAATTTTGAGGATAAACAGATGCACTAGTACCTCTCCTCCTTTAATACTCTGGTGTGATGAAAGATACTGGAAGCTGAACTAACCTATATATCAATGTTTAAATATTAATTGATCATTAGGTGAATTAAGATACTACTCAATAAACACAAGAAAACCGAAACAGTCTTCGTCAGACCTTAAGAATATAATTTCCATCTGTCTAGATCAACGTTGAAAGGGTTTTCTTTAATTTAGCCAGCTTGATGACCAAAAGTGTATATATCATAAAATGCTAAATTTTATCAGAATTTTGCAATATAAAACACTTTCTAAGCAATGTCAACCACTGAAACATTAATCAAAAGAAGTAAGATAAATCGATTAGGATAAAATTTGAGCCTCTTCTTTCAATGTCATATCTGACTCACAAAGAGTTTTCTTTAAACGGCGAGCCAGTATGAAAGTAATTGTTGAATCTATTCCTATCGATATTCACCATCGACAGATATCTCATTGTTAGACAGAGGCGGTTTCAAGGTTAACTTTCTAATCCTACAGCGATGACATCAATAATTCTTTCATCTTCCGTTCGTAAACCGTCGTAGCAAAAGTACACGGATTATATTTTTATATCAAGGTTACCGTGCATTAACTTTTGCGATGTTGTTTTTCAATATCGTATTTTGTTCGTGAAGGACATCTCAGCCTGCAGTGCTCTCATTAGTTGTGTTTATAGCAGTATCATGCAGTGATATCATATATGTAACACAAAGTGTATTAATGACTGATTTGTTGAGTGGTGGTTCATAGCGATGTAGTTAAGTACAATGTTTGTAGAGGAATCAATAAGTGTTTTGCAAGACTTATTTTCCTTTTCTTTTTTGCCGTGGGAGTGGGGAGGGTGGGGGACAGGGGAGGAGAAGAATATTTTACTTTGTACATTACACATTATATTAATGCCAGTGCTTTACCTTATAACGTTAGTTCCTATTTGTTTGAGGTCATTCAAATGCCATTCCACTTATTACTCCCTATCTAGAAATATCTGGTCTAGTTAAAAGGAAGAAACAAAATATAGCATATTATTGAGCGTAGTTGTAGGCTTCAAATTTGGCGTTTAAAACGGGAAACTTGATTACTTCATCATGGGTAATTGTGGGTTTGAAACTTGGCCTTTAAAAATGGTAAACTTGATCAAGTCATTGTGCATGGGTGGTTCTGGGTTTGAAACTTGGCCTTTAAAAATCAAAACTGGATTACTTCATTGTGGGCATGCTGTGGGTTCGAAACTTGACCTTAAAATGTGGAGACTAGCCAAATATCCCTGCGGTCAGTTGTGGGTTAGATACTTGGTTGTCAAAGGAGGAAACTGGTTCATGTCATTGTGAGCATTGATCAATTGGAAACTTGGCCATTAAAAAACATAAAATGCTATCATGGGAAGATGTGGACTTGAAGTCAGCCTTTGAAAGTGGAAATTGGGTAATAGTCAGAGAGAACAAAGGTTTGTCTCTACCCTTTGTTTATGACATATCAGAGCCACATAATACCACCTTGTTATGATACATACAGCTATCAGGTACTGTATCACTCTCATCTTCTTCACCACAGGAATCTGAAAAGTTGATCGCAGAACTCAACGAAACGTGGGAAGAGAAGCTGAAGAAAACTGAAGATATTCGTCTACACAGGTGGGAACAATAAGCCATTGTTTCAGAAAGAAAAGCTGAATGAATATTAAACAATAGCAATCATTATTTCAGCAGTCCCTATTGTGTGAAGTGCAGTGCACAAAACATTGTACTTAGTATGCTACCCCTTCATAGCATCCGGTTTTTTACAAAGTTCCTACCTTTAGATGAAAAATGTAAAAAAAAAAAAATATTGCTGAAGCCATACTTCGTTGTACAGATTTATTAAGGTAAGGAAGGCTGCCATGAAAACATGTGAATGCCAAAATTTTCATAAACTTTAATGTGAATGTCACACAAATACATATTCAAAATTAGTCATGTAAAGACTGGAAAGTATTAAATTTTTGTGGTCATTTTAGCATATAGTCTAGCAATTTTTTAGAAAGTTTTGTTTTTGAAGAACAGAGCCGCAGGCTTGATAAAGGAACATCTGCAACATATTACTAAGGCAAATTCAAGACAGGTTTTTTTTCGACTCATTAATGGTCATGTTATTCACCAGAAGCGATGTTGAGTATTGTTCTTATCTCCACAGGGAGGAAATGTTAGCTGAAATGGGCGTGGCTATTCGTGACGGGACAACTGTAGGCGTCTTTTCCCCCAAGAAGGCCCCACATCTTGTCAATTTGAATGAAGATCCGTTTATGTCCGAGTGTCTGCTGTACTACATCAAAGAAGGAACAACGAGGTAAAAATAAACTATGTGCGTCAGATTTAACCTCGCAGAGTTGAGAAGGGATGGAATGTGAATAATGTTTGGAATTTACATCAATTTTTTTTCTCTGAGTGTTGTTTTTGCCTTTTTCCTTTTTTTCAACTTTATATTTTTCCAACTTTTTTTTTTTAATATGGGATGTGCTTTGGCAATGTTGGACCAGTTTCAATGGTTAAATATTTCTGGTGATATAACTTTATTTTAAATTAGACAATACATATTTATTATTCTTGATTATTTTTTAAACTGATGTTTATGAATGGTTACATTGTTCCACCTCAATTTTTCTATTCAATATTTCAAAATTCCCATGGAAATAATAAAGTTTTAGTTCCCCTCCATACGTACGTAATTAACTTATACAAGATGTAAAGAATAATGTTAATTGTTTACAGTACATATAATTGCTATGTTACCAACAACATTATGGAAAGTCGAGGAAATCTGACATTAGCATTTAACATTTTATCTATTTGCCTTCATTTTTTGAACTTCATAAAATATCTCAATTCTGGTTACTCATTTCCCACTGCTGAATGCTTTCACAAGTGTCTATCGTTGAAAAAATAGAATCTTTCAAAATTCAACGAGAGGGCAGCATTTAGGAATTCAATAAATTAAAGGTATTTTTAAGTTTTTACATTGTCATTCATAAACATTGCAATGTACCCATTTCAAAGTTATTCTTGAATGAAAAGAATTTTTAGTTACAAAATAAAACACTTTACTTCTTTTCTGAATACAAACGGGAAGACTTCCGTCGCCGAAAATTTTGTTAATAATTTCAGAAGACTAAACTAGGACCTCTTTAACGACGGGGTAGATATCTGTTATATATCATCGTACATTTTACTTATAGGGTGGGATTAGCTAACTATATAATCGTACATTTCACTTATAGGGTGGGATTAGCTAACTATATAATCGTACATTTTACTTATAGGGTGGGATTAGCTAACGAGAAGGTCCTCCAAGATATTCAGCTAAGTGGACCAGAAATCAAAGAAGAACACTGTAGGTTTGAGAACAAGAGTGGTGAGATAACCCTGGTTCCATTTGAAGGATGCACATGCTTTGTTAATGGAAAACAGATTGCAGAACCATTCCCACTGAAAACTGGTAAGGCTCTTTTAATCCGATTAAATTCTTATATTCCCTCGTAAATGTCAGTGCGAACGTTTGGGTACAAAAATTCACGCTATGTCTTTATATAACCGGATCGCAGTATCGATTTTGATCCTTACCCTGTTTATCCAGAACATAAGATAATATTTTCACTTATTTATTTGGAGTTTATGCAAATTTTATCATTATGCATATTCAGTATCATACTTTACATGAAACCTTCTGGACTTGATCAAGTCTTTTTCTGACCAAGGTCATATACTTCCTTCAATAGTTGTTAATTAAAACTTAGAAACGAAAGAAAGAGATGTTACATTCACTTCACAAAGCACCTTTATATATTTTGACATACAAAACATACTAACTTCTTGTCAAACCATACAATAGTCTTTCTTCTCAAAAGTGTTATCCTTGAAATATCTAGCGCCCACACCTTTCGTGTTCTTTGTTCTCCCTTGGAGCTTTGGATTCTGCACCAGTCGTTGGCACAGCCCTACGACATAAAACTGGTTTTAAACATTCACCAGCCTTTCAGAACCAATTTGTGAAGATTTCATAACTTCTCCCTTTTCAAGTTTATAATGTTCTGTTTCTTTCAACTCCTTTCAGGATACAGAATCATCATAGGTAAATACCACGTCTTTCGGTTCAACAACCCGGAGCAGCTGAGACAGGAACGAGAGAAGTCACCGCACTCGACCCCCACAAACACCCATCTCACCCCTGCAGGGGACGGACCAGAGATGGTGGACTGGTCGTTCGCACAGACAGAACTTCTCCAGAAACAGGGGATTGATATCAAAGAGGAGATGCAGCAAAGGTTTGTTGTTTAGTAAACTCTGTTTTCATTTCCCAAAGATGGCATATTTTAGTTTTCCGATGCTTGTGTTTGTAAGTACCCCCTGTTGGGCAAATACCTAAATACAACGTAGTGTGTGACCGATTGCATAGCATAGCATAGCAGCAGATGCTTTATCGTATCAAAGATGTCCGAAAAGTTTATCATGATGCATTTAATTAATTAGGTTTAAATACTTAGATTCTTTAAGATGACCTTAATCTCCTATTGTATATAAAAAAAAAATCCACGATCTGTGTTTTGAGTTTAAGCCATTTATCATGCTTTGTCAATGCAAGCAAAATATTTTGTGTTCTGTTGTCATGGTAACATTTCATCCATTGTAAGAGTCTTCTTGTTCAAAGGTTGCTTGCCCTGGAAACACAGTTCCGGAAAGAAAAAGAAGAGGCAGACCTGCTCCTGGAGCAACAGAGACAGGTGAGTCATCAATCTATATTTAGACATTGGAAAAATGTCATATTTAAATATCAGAGCATCGTGGTCACGTGGTTTACGGCAATAGTAAATCAAAGGATTTCCGGTTCGAGTCCTGGTCGGATCATTATGTTGGGTTCATGGGCAAGACAGATAAATTGAACTTCATCTGTTCGTCCAGGTGTATAAATGGGAACCTGTGAAGTAGTTAACCTAGTATTAAATAGGATTGAGTGTGCTGGATTATGGTTGCACCCTATGGGATGTCACCCACAGGGATTCAAAGAATTGTCGCACTGTGATGTCCAGGGAGCAACTGTTTGAATTGTGCATGCTTGGGTGTGACAAGTCACCAGCGACCAGGGGTTAGCTGTTTTAAAGTTTGTGTGAGAATGCCTTGACCTTGATAAAGGACTGTAAGGCAACTATAACTAAATATAAGAAAGCATGTAGCACAAAGTACTACTGAAAATAAACAAAATCTGAGCATCTAAAACTTTTCTTGGTTTAAATTTTCTTGGGTCATTAGAATGGATGATATATGCAAATGTATGGAAAAATGGAAGATAGAATGAATTGTACTTTGGTCTCTTTTAGTATTAGATACCCATGTGTAAAACCACATGGGTTTTATACATTTTATCCGTGGATTTTATTATCCTAATGTTATCCTAATAATTGAAAGTTGTTTTTCTTGATGGATGGATACTTTTGACATGAATTAAAGTTAGTTTAAAATAAAATTGGAAATACTGATATTATATTCCATCTGTATCCCTCTTTTACATAAAAATTATAAACTTATATCAAACATGAAAACTCTTCAAGTCTTGGATTGGAAAATATGCAACATTATGAGTAGACTGAAATGGCTTAAATATTTTTGATGTATTTTATAGCTACTCAAGTATATAAAGTTTATACCAACTAAAGTAACGCCATACAAAAGTACGTTTCTGCCATTTTTCCTTCAGGATTATGAAAGTCGCCTGCTAGCCCTCCAGAAGCAAGTCGAGGAGGTGACCCTCCTGTCCGGAAACACCACCCCGGGGAGCCTGAGCTGCGACGAGGACGATGATCACATCGAGAGTAAGTTCATGACCATTCTCTTCCTTGCAGCGGTCTTCTGGTATATTTATCAATTTTCGCTGATTATCATTTCGTTTCTGTTTCTCGTGAGTTGTTATCTGGTCCTGAAAACAGAGATGAGGTGACATGCGGCCCGGAGAGGGGTGCGGCAAGGTTAGAGAGACAAAGAGTCACTTACCCCCGATGAAAATTTGTACCTATATTGAAAGCACAATCGAAAGAGATAGTGCGTCAAAAGTTGGGGAAAAATTGCTATTAAGGGAATTTATATGACCTTCCCACCTACAAGACAGAGCTAACAAAATTTGGACAAGAAAAGTTGTTTTTAATGTGTGGTTGTTTTCTCAAGATGTGTTGGTAGATTTGTCAAAATACATTGGGGTAAGTACTCTTGGTTAACTGAGAAGAATGTATTGAGAAATATATCAAGTTTTTATCCAACGTTACTAAAACACATTGTTGATGTTGCTGGAAGTATAATTCACAATCTTATGAAAGTCAGAGGCGCTCTTCTCGTTTCCTTGGCAACTTCATTGATTAATTTGTGTTACTTCTAGTACCCGTCGCCGAGGCTTCACTTTACGATGCTCTCAAGTTACTCGTAGCGTCCTTCGAATTAAGCTTGATATATTTCGTGATGGTATCCCATCATGCTTTGGGTATAATTTACGAGTTGCACGCCTCTCTATGGTCGCTTGTGAAATGTCAAAAAAAAAATCCAAGCAGCTACATTCTGTATAAACTTGTAACCAAAAACCAAATAAGAAATACATCCTACTGAAATTAGATTAGGGAATAGTTTTGTTCTTAATTTCACAAGGAGGTGTCGGTGTCTTCAAAAATTGTAGATCTCTTTTTACTAACATTTTTCAGAAAATTTATGTTCTTTGAGTTACTTTTTTTCTGTTTTTTTTTGCTGTTTTTCAGTTTTCATCCGTATATAATTTCAGTTTTGATGTGATTTTGCTACAAACGATATATACATATATATATATATATGTTTGAATTTTTCTTTACTTCAGACCAAAATAGAGTTTTCTTTTCAGTTACAGTAATTATTATTATTAACGGTATTCAGACAATATTAATATTTATTTACGTACATTTCTGTTCCTTTTTTTCTATATTGTTGACTGCTAACTTTATCTCAGTTAATTTAGCAATAATTTATACAACTGTAATAATTCATTTTCTACTAATTTTGTTACTTACAATTTATTATTATTTTGATGTTGTCGTCTGACTGGAAACTGTCGTTGAAAATAGACAAAAACCAGTGAATAAAACAGAAAAAGATTTCATGACAGATCTATGTGAAATAAGGATTAGAGAGTAAAAAACACATGCTATCCTTATATGGGCTAGGTGGGAGAGTTGGGGGGGGGGGGGGGAAGTAAAGATTGTAGTTAACTTCATTTGAACAGTACACCAATAGTTGGTGGAAAAAATTTCTGTCATATGTGATATCTCTGGGCACTTACTAAGATGTCAGAGCCAAAATTCAGAAACCTGTTCCAAGTTTTCCAAAACTATTATCTAAATAGACAAACTAAATCGTCTTTAGACCTCAGATTTCAACACAAAGTATGCATCGGGAATATTGTCTTGCGTTTTCAACCGATGATGCACAGAGTTTTTTAAGGTGACCAATGAAAATGGGACATGGTTTTTGGAACAATATACCTTTAGCTACCTCATGGGTAAATTAGTTACCATCATTCCCCGCCCCCCCCTCCCCTTCTTCTCATCTGGGTGATAAAAGGAGTACGAAGGGAGCCAATGGGGGAGAGCTTTTGGAACATAACTTACAAGAAGTCCAAAATATGATATTACATTAATGAACCTTCATTTAACATGGTCCATCCTTCCATAAGTAGCTGACTGTTGTAAGTGTCTTTCTGGCAACACAAATGGTACATTTACACAGTTTTATTGAAAAAATAACAACAAACATTGCTCATCGTTATGTGCAGAACAAAAAAAAAAACCTTTTTGCTAGAAGAATGCTAAGTTTTTGAATTGTAAACTTTATCAGGTTCTTTTAAAAATTGTTGGTTCAATCAAGTTAGTCGTGCACTAGTTTGACCATCCCATTCGTTAACCTTCTGTTTTTACCGAACGTTGTCAGAAAGACTAATCGCTACATTGTCTGATCGAACAGCTGCATATCAGCTAGTGCACACGTGACTTTAGGAGGTCAGTTGGTCATGTTCTTTATACATCACTATTGTGAATGATCACACGTGGAGTGTTAGCTCAGTGGTTAACGCCGGTGCCTTTCAATCAGAAGGTCCCGAATTCAAGTCACTCCAAGATTAATGAATGTCGTCCAGTTACAGAGTTAAATATGAATGTAAGAGACTGACTTCGGTCAGCTTGCGGCTTTGATAAGCCAATGATGGCTTCTTCGCGAGTTCCTGCTTGCAGGAGGATCTAAAATACATACAAACACCTACATACACTGCACTTCTACCATCAGATCAAACATCAGAAAATGCTTGCAACATCTGATCATAGCAAATTGTGTTTAAACAAGACCACAACAAAACAGAAGACTATTTTGACATGTATGCTTCAAGTGTTTCATTGTGATCTGGAAGCGCAATTTAAATCCATTTCTTTGGTTTAAAAAAAATGGTTTTGGAGTTTAAGAAATGGTTTCATGGTGATTTACATTTGGTGCTATATGTTTTACAAGTGCCTTTTCTTGTGTTTTAATATAAGTTTTAAAAAAACTGTCCTTAAGATTAATTTTTGTGTTAGTTTTTCTTGTTTTGGTTCTAGTAGCCATGGAAACAGATTCCTGTGAGATCATCATTGGTATCTTGATATTTTTGAAAAAAAAGCTTTATAATTACACATTCTGAGTCAGTAGGGACAACTTACTCAATTTGTTATGAGAAAAATTCAAAATCATTTTTGTCAAATTGCATGAAGAAAAAAATCATAATGTTTGAAGGAAATCATCTCATTTTGTGATCTGGCAGGGGAGCTTAAATGTGAGTGATGGTGGTGGTGGGGGAGGGGGGTGGGTGGGGGAGGAGGAGGTGAACTGGGTTAGATGGTTACATTTATTTCAAGTCAAAATCTTCAAAGTAGATGAGCATGATTTATTTGTTGTCTTTGGTTTTTAGTTATTTTGAAATATTCTGCAAGTCAGAGGTATTCATTGAAAATTCTTCATGTATTTAAGTGCAATATGTGAATATCCATCCTGATAACAGTAGGCTATGCATATTCATTATTTAAATTATTTTATCCTCATTAAGTATTCAGTTACATTAATATGCAAGTTATTGTTATTGTTTTTTTCTGTTGTGTTTTTATTAAGTAGTATCATATTTAATATATATATATCTGCTTTATGCCATCAACAATTTCACTTAATATCCCTCTATGCCAAACAGTTTTTCTTGTGCTTCCAAAAGTTTATGTATGCTGTTCAGTTGCCTTTTAGAAGAATTAATTTGGTAGAATTTTTGGTCTATTTGTGATGGGGTTTTTTCCTTCTTAGTTTTAACATTTTGCTGGAGGTGGAGGAAGGTGGGGTGGAGAAGGGGGGGGGGGTAGTGGGAGGTAAGGTGCAATTACCTTAATGATTAATCCTCTGTTTCTCCTCCCTTAAGATTGTAAACTGGCTAAGGAGAACATTATAATTGTTAGTTTGGTACATTAGTGTCACACAAAAAAAAGTTTCATACCTTGATAAAATTTTAACAAGAATACGCCATCTTCCTTGAGATGGTATTTTTGTACGTATTAAACCTCCTAGTTGCTTCTAGGCTGTGTTACTTCTTCCTAAATTCTGTGGTCAGTATCTGTACTAATTACTACCAGATAAATTAATTAATTGAAAATTAATATCTTTGATTGGGTTTGATCATTTAAAATGAAGACCTGACGTCTCCTAACTTTTTATTATTTATTGTGTCTTTATGTGTGTCAGTGATATCTGAAATAGTCACAATTTCTAGGAAGATCGTGTCAGGAAAGAATGTACTAAAAACCATCAATTTGTGGTCAAGTTTTGTGTATTAAATTTTTAAAGTGAACCTGCAGTGACTTGCATCAAGAACGAGTTTGGTTTCAAAGGATACTGTATTTTTTTTTCCCTCCACACCACAGCCTGAAGCTGTTCAAAATGTTAGTAGCCAGCTCTGTTGCTATGCTACAATCTTCAAGTTTTATTTTTGGTTAAACAAAAGCTTTTAAATTAATGCTTATATCATTGTTAGTGTAGGTCAATTTGTTCATTCTATTTTTGCTTCTTCTCCCAAATGTTGCATCTTTCCAACTTATATTGGTTGTTTCCCTATTGCAAATCAGCTATTGCCACACCTAGTTGTTAATGTCAATGCCTCATCTTAGATCTAGCATATTGTAAGTCTGGCATTTAATGTCACTGTGAATTTGGCATTTTAGGTTGTGCAACGTGTAAGCTCAAAGATATATGTACCTAGCATCTCATTCATCTGAAACAGAACTACAACACCATAACACCGTCTTTCTTTGTGGTGTTTAGCACCTTAACTAAAACCCTGTTTTTGGTCAAAACTTATTACTTGCTTTAATTTGCAGCATCCACTAACATCCAATTTGCCTCACCATCTGCAAAAGTTGCATCTGAATGAGTCTGTATTCAGTTCAAAAACGTTTTGTTAGTTTCGATTAAGTATAAATCGC